>VDFB02298694.1:0-31715 GCA_007258455.2 Sequoia sempervirens | reverse complement strand
CATTTCTTGGTGACTTCAGTCAGAGGTTACAGACTGAGCTAATTAATTCATCCATTCAGGGTTTATCCATTTATCAGAGGGTTTGATCTTGGAGATTTCAATATTTGGCATTAGGCGCGATTCCCAAGACAAAGGTACGGCTGCATTAAATACAGCTGACAGGCCGTACCAGCTGTAAATACGTCTTCCTTCTTGGCAAGCAAGACGTCTATCATTGCATGTTCAATTTCCTTCTCTCTTTGGCGCACAGGCAAGTGGAATCAATCTTCAATCCTTTTACTCAGGAGAAGTTCATCATTAGCAAAGGCCGTACCAAATTTTACCTTGCTGCTGGGCCGTACTGTACTACACCAGCCAGAGCCGTACTATCTATCCAGAAGGATTTGCATTGTTTTCTCCATCTCCTGTCTCTGGCAAGGTTGGCGCCTAGGGTTCTGGAGTAGTCTTATCATTCTGAGCTCCAAGAGTGGTGTTCTGGAGATAGCCGTACAGTTTGCACATTTCCCAAGGCGGCTGTCATAAATCAGGTTTTCAATAAAATTCATTGTATTTCATTGTTTATTCAGATTTCTGTATTGTAAAAGCTCTGAGAAAATAATACAATGGTGCGCCCTTACTCTCTGAGCATATTTGAGCTTAATGCATGAAATTTAGAATTTATTTGAATTTATTAGCATTTCTTAGTAAAATCGCAGCTCTTAGAAATTTGCCTGAAAACCTCAAAAATCACAAAAAACTAGAAATTGCAAAAACGACACAAAAACAAATATATTTCATTTGAGAACCACCGTGGTTCAATACAATAGATGTAAAGAAACAATTTAAATTTCAGCATGTATGAAGTCTAAACTTAAAGTAAATAATTAACAGATTAATCTAAATAACACAATCAAAGAATTCAACCAAATTTACTCTAGAATCATATATATATTGGATTTCCAATATTTTCAATAATAATAGATAAAATCTGAGTTCCATAGTTTACAAACTCAAACTCGACTAGGACTTGGCATACCAAAAATTTCCAACTCGGCAACTTACAAAATACTTAAATTTCTTTAAAAACATAAACTGTATGCAAAACACAGTTGTTCTTAGTTATAAATTTTATGCAAAATACATAATGTCCTACCCTTACATATCTTTCTAAAACCATCTGTCACGAATTTAATTTAAAAATCTAAATGATGAATGGTTAAAATCATGAAAATCATTTACAATAGTGTCATGTCCCCTTCTCAAGTGTAAGTCTAATGAAGACCCTTTGACTCTTATTTCATTTCCCAGAAGCTAATGGAGTGGTGAAAGGGAAATAATTTAATAATTTAAGTTGTCTAAAAAGTAACTTTAAGTTATATTCTAAGAAGGCAACTTATGATTTATTATTAAAATAAAAGTTGTTTTAGTTTAATAGAGGGACCAAAAGTGACACTAAGAATGGGGTCCAAATTCAAAAACAAAACTTTGGAGGTAAAAAGGTAAAAAGGTAAAAAAATAATAAAATAATTAATTTTCCTTGAACGGTGTATATGAGGGGTTAATGAATGGAGAAGGTTACCATTTTCATATTCCAAATCCATTTCTCTTGAGATTGAACATTGTTCATCTTTTCTACCTAAGGACAAAAACCCTTTGCCAAAGAATGGATTTGAGGACAAAAACCCTCCTATTCATTTGAATAATTCAATCGAAGAATTATCATTTTGCTAATTAGATGCAGAGTTTTTCAAATTCCAATTATTTGATTGTATGGAATTTTCAATATATATTTCAGTTTGGTGTGGAGTTTCTTGCTTGATCAATGAGATGTTATTATGCTAATGATTTTCATTATTTATGAGATCCCAATGTTGAAGTTACTAACATTATTTGGTTTGTATTGGCTGGTTGTTCCTTATTCCAATTGTCTAATGTCCCCGTTTTCCAGCTCGCCTAAATTATATTAATATATTTGATTATTTAATGTTGCCTGGCAAAAGTTCAAATATAAAGGTAATATAAAATGATTAAATATTATGAGGTTATAAAGTGACAATGAGAAATATTAAAAGGTTTAATTAATAAAGTCACTTTATAATATTGTGTTAAATGATTTAGGTGGGAAAACCCTAAAAAGGCAAGAAGGCATTATAAAAAGGATTTGAGAGCTCATTCTCTCATATTCTAGATTATTATCTTATGTTGGGATTTGTATTTTCTGGTGTAGCTCTTTGGAGTTCGAAACCCTAGGTTGGAATTCCTACGGGTTCCAGTTTCGGTGGTGAAAGATTCCCCCCTAGCTGGCGAATGGCAGATTCATTCAGGATTCGCATCTAAGCTACAACGGTTGGTGATCGATTAGCTAATTTGTGAGTCTTTCCAAGCAAAACAAATTATCTGAGATTAATTTGAGGTTTGAGTTTGGTTTCCAATTTGTAGGGTTTTGCCCTTGCAAACTGGGCGCCACACTTCCTGCAGTTTGGAGTTTATATTTGCCATCAGGAATTTGAAGGGATTGCACTCCAGTTTGGGGTTTATTTCTGCACTTTGTGAGAAGGGTGAATAACTGGTAATTTGACTAGGTTGACTTATTTCATATATCTGAAGTTTCTTTCATTACCTTCAGTGAGTTTACTTTACGGTTTTACCCAAGTGCTAGAGTTATGCTGCTTATTTGAGCAAGGACGTGAGTATTTTTGGAGGTCGTGAGCCTTCTTCGGGAGGACGTTTTGACACCTGAGAGAAGCGATTCACTTTGGCAGCTTCTGAGCATTCTTTGACAGTCTGAAATCAGTCTTAGAGAGGTGGGGCATCTTTGTTGGGCAGTTTGTGGCCTTTTGGAGGAGCTAAGTGCTCAGAAAGGGGGACGTGAGTCCTGTGGATGAGTGCGCCTGGTTTAAGGGTCTGAAACCACCTTTTAACACCAGTAAAATAACCCATACAAGGTCGTTAGAGTTTATTATACCTAGACATGGGACTGAATCAACATTCTGGGTGGCTATCATCATTCTCAGGTTCTTTGCAGACCTCAGCGTGCATCTTCCAGGTCTGGAACTTCTTGTATCTGCCTTTACAATTGCTGTTATAAGTTCTGAACTGTTGTAAGTTTTTCTGAGCAGCATATTCTTGCATATAAGTCCCTTGAAGTGTCTACTGGCAGTCCATAAACTAGTGTAGTTCAGGTCTGATATATATTTTTGAGTGTATTACATTCCTATGTGTATGCAAGGTCATGTAATGTCATTGTATAGATTGCCTAAAGTCTGAGAAAGAAATCTGCTGTAGCTATCTGAGCATCTGTGCTTGTAAATCAGTCAATTAATCACTCAGAATATGCTGTTAAAGCCTGCGATATTACACTGTATGCGTCATACTGTAACCATTATCAGAGCTGTCATATTGGTTATAGTTGTGTTCAGATTTTGCATTTGAAAGACTGAATTCCTTCTGAGAATTGTAGCGAGTTTATTATTCAGTCAAAAGGGTCTGAAGTTCATCTATGTTTCAGTCATGTGCTGATATATCCAATGCACAAAGCTTAATATGGATTTGTTCATCACTTTAGCAAATGTGTTTCTTTGAAGTTCATTACCTTTCATGCAAGGCAATGTGTTAAATTTGATAAAATAGAACATTTATCAAACTAGCACAATCACAAAAATTTCACACATTCCGAGAAGGGTATTTTACAAATTGTAACCTTCTAATTAATTGTTTACAGCTTTATTAAATATATTAAGTGAGACTAAGGCAACAAATATTGCTCATACTACTTCAGCCGCACCATCTCTGAAGCATTGTAAAGTCCCTTTCCAGTTTAGCAGGCCGGATGATTTAATGATTTATTTAATTCCCATAAGTCATTAAATAATTTAAGGGAATTAATGTTTGATTAATTAATATTATTTTTCCACAAGCAAATATTACGAATAATATTAATTAATTAATAAAGTGACTTAAGTGGGACTTAAATAATATAAAGTCACTATTTTCCCTCCTAAAGTAAATATTCAAATATTTAAATATTTGTGAACGGTTATTTCACGAGAGGCTACATAAGGTGCATTCGGGAATGAATTAATCATCATTGGGAGTTTATTTCATTTCTTTTTCTGAGAACTTTCGAGCTTGAGGAGTCATGGGTTTCGGTGGTGAAACGAATCCACCCTAGCCATTGGAGTTGTGCAATTTCATGAGTCTCCTTTGGAGACGAAAATGCAGTTCGATTTATACAGGTATATCAATTTGGTCTTCCAGTCTGAGCAATCAATATTGAATATTATTCAAACTAATTGATTATACTGTCATTATCCAGCCTAATCAACTATGCAGAGGAAATATTCTAACTTCCTGGTTGATTGATGAAACACTTACTTAGAAGTTATTTGCGCTTGTTCAACGATAACATACTTATCTCAATTTGGGGCGGCTCATGTTATTATTGGCATTCACATATTATAATTGGTAGTGCATATTTTTTTTTTTTTTTAATTTTTTTTTAAGACTACAAGAATCAGGTAGCCCCCCTATAAACTGCAGTGCACCTGGTAAACTTTTTTCACGTCACCGGTGACACTGGAGTGACATGCCCTTTGGTACCACGGGTTTGGAGGGAGACGACCTCATGACCACTTGCCAACAATAGGATGCTTTAGCCAATCGAGCTAGGCCCCCCACCCCATAATCGACAATGTATATTGTTATTGTTGGCGTTTCATATTATTACTGGCATACTAAACGATTATCACATATTGTGGTGCATTCAATTTGTATCCTTATTCATATTGTAGCGGCTACTTCTGGTGACGATTTGAATATTGAGCTGGCTTTCACAAGCATTATTCGCATTATCACATGATTTCTAAAGAGGCCAATATTGTTTGTATTTTCTGAGCGGGAGAGTTGTTTTAGACACTGACTTTAGCATACATATGGAAGCCATTGATTGTCATTGGTGGGTGGTCATCTAAAGGGAGAAATCGCTTATTAAGGGTGTGTGGAGTTCTAAAGACAATCATCGCCATTATATTGGAGAAACTATAGCCTCATACTATCACACCATCATATATATGGAGACACCACAATTAGAATAGGGCCACACTAAAGCATCATTGGGACTTCTTGTTTGACCACCACACTGGCATTATTGCCAAATAGCTACACCAGTTCCACAGTAAGAGTTTGTCTTTATCTACATCAAGGGTCAAGCAATCAACAAAAGACCATTGGGATTCTTCATTACTCGCCATCCTTCTTCTTGGTCAAGAAAGCTTTTGACGAGATCAAACAAGCTATAGTGGACGCCCCAGTACTGGTTAGTCCAAATTACACAAAGCCTTTCTATCTGTATTCATTTGCCTCAGAGCATACATGCGCAGCAGTGTTAACACAAAGAACAGAAGAAAGGGATGAGCATCCAATTGCTTTTATGAGTGCGCCTTTAAAGGAGGCAGAGTTAAGATATCCCAGTATTGAAAAGCAAGCCTATGCTTTGGTGAAGGCTGTTAAGAAATTCAGACATTATATATTGAGAAGCAAGGTCCATGCAATTGTTCTGAATGCCACAGTAAAGACTTTGTTGATGCAAAATGAGTTAGGAGAAAGAAGAGGCAAGTGGGTTGCCACTTTGCAAGAGTATGATATAGAGATACAGCCTATGAAATTGGTCCGAGGACAAGCTTTGGCGCAGACAATCGCAATGACTGGTCCAGAATTGGTTCAGCAAACGTATGTATTGGAAGAGGTATCTCCAGGGGAGGGGTACGATGACACCGTTTATTACTTGCTGAATCACAAATGCCCTCGCCACCTGAATCCAGTCCAACGGAGAGCTTTGAGGATGAAGAGTCAATGATTTATGCTCCAAGGATCAGTTCTTTACAGAAGAAACTACGAGGGAATTTATCTAAGATGTGTAGGAAAACAAGAAGCCAAACAGTTAATGGAACACTTTCACGAGAAGTTTGGAACTGGACACGAGGGAAGTTTGGCCACAGCTCACCAGATCCTAAGGGTTGGATATTATTGGCCCACACTTTTCAAAGATACATATGAGCACGTGAAGGCTTGTCACATCTGTCAGACAGCAGTGAATAGAGGAGAACACCCGGCTATGCCCTTGCAGCCAGTGATTGAGGTTAGACCTTTTGCAAAGTGGGGAATGGATTTCATTGGGATGATCAATCCGCCATCTTCAGGTCAGCATAGGTACATCTTGACAGCAACAGACTACTACACCAAATGGACCAAGGCCCAAGCATTAAAGCAGTGCACAACGGATGTGGTCATCAGGTTCCTTGAGGAAAATATCGTCACAAGATTTGGATGCCCTCATGCCCTAGTTAGCGACAACGGTTCAACTTTCTCATCACTGAAGTTCTCCAACTGGGCCTTTGAGTATGGAATCACATTGAAGTTTTCTTCTAATTATTATCCGCAGGGAATGGACTAGCGGAGTCCACGAATAAGAATTTATTGAATGCCATTAAGAAGCTGCTGGATAAGAATCCTAAAGATTGGCACACACAGCTGAGGTTTGCTCTATGGGCAGATAGAATTAGAACGAAGAGTTCCTTGGAAACATCACCATATCACTTGGTCTACGGACAGAATCCTGTTTTTCCAGTACAACTGAGGATCCCAACTCTTCAATTCATTCAAGAGTATCTCGAAGGAGAGGATCAAATTCAGACCAGATTGTCTCAGTTGATGCACTTAGAGGAGAAAAGAGATGAAGCACTTGAGAATCTGGCAAAACACCAAGCAGTGGTGAAAAGATGGTTTGATAAACAAGCTAAGATCAAGTCTTTCCGGATTTCTGACTTGGTCTTATACTGGGACAAGGCCCACAAGAAGAAGGGAAATCACGACAAGTTCGATAAATTGTGGTTGGGCCCATATCAAGTTTCTGAAATCCTAGGAGATAATGCATTTAGGCTACGTACACTGACAGGGGAGGATATCCCGTTGCCCGTCAACGGACAGTTCCTCAAGCATTATTTCCATTCCTAGGTTCTCTCCGAGAGCCTACTTTGTAATATAGTAGATTAGAGTTTGCTTTCCCGTTTGCTTTCCGGTTTTGTTTCGTTTTTGTTTTTGGTTTGTTGCCCTTTGGGTTTTTGGTTTGGCATTCTTCCCTTGAGTTGTCCACTCAAGTGGTTTTGGTCTGGAATGGGCAAGGATTTTAGGGTTTCCCATTTCGAAGGGGGTGATGATGGTTTTAATTTCAAACATGGTTTCTTTCCACCGGAATTTGCAAATTTTGAAAAGCCAAGGTTGTTTCCTCTAGTCATCATCCAGTTTGGATTAAACTCGTCTCGAGAGGTTAACCCATTATTGTGTTTTAACACATGAGTCTAAAGACCTTAAATACATTACTTATCTCCATTCTGAGTCATTTTGGTTTCTTGGGAAAGGTCTTGGCAAGTGAAAATCTTACGTCTTGCTTCAGCGCCACTGCAATTCTCAAACCCATTGGAGGCTTCAGTGCCTGCTAGCCAATTGAGGAATTGACGGAGAAAAGAAAGAGAAAAAGAAGAATGAAAGAAATACTATAATTTGAATATTGGTTTTGGGAACATACGAGTAACTCCATCGGGGCTATGGATGCCTGGCCGGCAGTGGAGCAATTTTCGTGAGAATTGTAGCGACAACCTCGTCGGGGCTATGGACGCCTGACTAGTAACGAGGCAATGTCCAGGATGCTTTTAAAGTTAAGATATTTGTATAACTTGTTGCGGCCGATTCCAGAGGTCGAGATGGTTTAGAGATGGAATGAATGCACACACTCACAGGGTCTTGGATGAAAGTGTTTTGATCCAATATCCAATTTTTCTCCCCTTTTGAGTAAGTATTCTTCTGCATGATGGTTTGAAGAAGATTAATCAAGCTTCAATTCTTAAAGTGTTTTTCAACACTTTCCCATGGAGTTGCCAGATGTTGTGACCTTTTCACACATCGCCCCATTCAAAATGGGGACCACTAATTTTTGCTCTATTCTGGTCTTTTGGGCTTTGTTTTTGTCTCTCTCTCTCTCTGTCTCTGTCTCTTTTCTGGTATCTGCCTTTTCTGAGGTGTGTCCACCTGTGAGTTTAAACGAGAAATTTGGCCAAGTCCATAGAATTAGGTTATTGAACTTTCCAGCCAATCTGAAGTTAGGCAAGGTGAATAAATTGAAAATAGAGATTAACATTGCTGTCAGTATGCTTCCAGTAGACTCTAAGCTAAATTTCATCAGATTCCAGTCACTTACTATTTTGAGTAAGTGTGTAATTCCAGGCGTTCCTTCAGCATTTTCAAGGTTTCGACAGTCACACTGCATCCAGAGCATGTCAAGCTACTCACTACTAAATTTTGAGCCAAAACGGACAACTTGCTATTTTTAGCAGTTCAGCTTCCAAAGCAGATTTCGGAGTTTATACGCAGAGTTTTCCGGTGCATGTCTAGAGATTCCTTCTAGGTTTTCAGAGACCTTCGCGACGATATAACATGCAAAGTGAGATAATGACTTTCAGAGTTCAGCCTTCCGAGGCTATTTTTAGGGTTTGCATGTCAGGGTTTTCTTTGCATGTCTGCATATTCTTTATGGGTTTTTTGAGAGGTACGCAGTGATGTGACATGCAAACGGAGATAATCACTTATTCAGGAACCTACTATTTTTAGCAAATGCATTCTGACAGCCACCTCCCAGCACTTCAGAATCACAAACTGATCGCAATGCAACAGAAACGAGGACAAACGGAGGCCATTTAATATGCATGCAAGACCAATTAGGGTTTTCAGCTTCGGGACCCAAAATGAGGCGTAAAAAGTTAGAATTTCCGAAAACCGATGTATACCACCACGATCAGCATCTTTCAGGCTATCCGCTGGTAAAATTTGAGGGCAAACGGAGCACTTACTATTTATAGTAAGGCGTTCCAGAAACTGGCTAAAAATAGTAAATCAGCAGCAGGCACCGGTGTCAACAGGTAAGTCACGTGGTGAGGAGCAGATCATTCAAATTTCAAGTCAATCGGAGTTGTGGAGGTATCAGAAGCAAGCAGTTACTATAAATAGCAAACCACCTTCAGAAACATGCTATTTTTAGCAGGTCAGCTCAGATGGCAGTGAGAACAGATTGACAGGGTCATGAAGGTCTAGTGTTCAAAATTTCAAATTGTTCCGAGCTTCAGAAGTATGAAAATCAGAAGACTTACTAAAAATAGCAGGACGGAGAAGCTGATAGAAGGAGAAAAATGGCTAAGTCTGGAACTTTATCCTTCACCACCATCAAAATGCGCCTACTTCAGCTGAAGAGCAAGCCAAGCATGAAAATATTCTAAGTGTTTCATCCACCTCCAGGGGTAAAATGCGCCCTCCTCACAAAGCAAGGTGTTTGAAAAAGTTTCTAAGTATGAAGTTTCATCCTCCTCACCCATCAAAATGCGCCCACTTTGAGAAGGTTGATAGCAGGAAATTCCTAAGGCATAAGTTTCATCCTTCTTCACATAGCAAATGCGCCCATGTTGGAAGTCAAAGGTCAAAGGGCATTGAGTGTTTATCCCCCTTCATACATGAAATGCTCCCATCCTCTAGCAAATAGGAAATGCGCCCACAAAAGAAGCTCTAGAAAATCAAAAATGGTCAAAGAGTTTCATCCTCCTCCTATGGCAAAATGTGCCCATGTATTAAACTTCATCCACCTCACCATAAGATATGCGCCCAAGATTAGCAAAGAGGAAAAGTCAAAGCAAAGGCATTGGGAAAATCTCATCCTCCTCTCATGCTCAAATGCGCCTAAGTTGAGGCATGTAAAGACAAAAACGAAGGAGCTCAAGGGTCACATCTTAGGCCTTGAAAATTTAAAATCCCTCTCACCCTCTCAAATGCGCTCAAGCATGAGATAGAAAGTCAAGATGTTAAGATGCTAAGTGTGAGATGCGCTTAAAGTGAAAGGAGAGATAAGTACTAGGCGTTGAAATTTAAGGTGTTCTCCAAGATATATAAAATGTGCCTAAGGTGGTGTAAGTGTTACTAAGGCGTTGGAAATTGCCAAGTAATGAATAAAATATAAAGGGCGTTGGAATTTAAATATTCTCCATGACAAGCTAAATGTGCCCAAGGCATTCAAGAATGAAAATTTTTCTAAGACATGAGCAAAATTGTCGGAGATGGAGTCAGATGATGTTAGCTACACGGGTTGATAAAAAAAAAAATTCCAAGACAGAGCAACAAGAAATGTTCACAGATATGAAGAACGAAATTAAAATTGTTAAAATTTATTTTTCTAAGGTTCAAAATTCAAAAAATTAAATGATCCCGTTCGTTGTATACCCATGAATTCAAAAAGTTTTGAAGAAAATTTTCTTCTAGGTATTGAAGATCTTTGATGAGAAGTTGATTTCCAAGTCCTCTGCACTTCGCCAAGACCTTCAGGATAAAGAATTTAATCGATGCTCGAATTATGAATTTTCCTAAAGGGAAAATTTAAATTTTCTAAGGCAAATTGAATAAGAGGTGTTTTCAAAATAAATTTTCCAGATGATGAATTTGAAGTGAATTGCCTAGATAATTTCGATTGAATTCTTCACAGGATGAATTTTCCAAAGTCAGAGGTAAATGAAATTAAAATTTGAATGACAGAGCTCCGGCTGGTGAATAAAATTTGTTAAATGGTGAATTTAAAGTAAATATTTTCGAAAGTGAATTAAACTACGCCAGTCAAAGTTGAAATTCTAGAAGGCCAATATTCCAAGCGTCGGGTGACAAGTGTTGAAATTGGCAAGAGAGGGAAATTGGAATTCTTGAAATGAAGTAGTGGAGATTTAATGTACTAGCTAAACTTAGCCTCTTTCTAGAATTCGATTTTGCTATAAGAGCTAAAGGTTTTTCATTTCTCTTCACCAGTTGAAGAAATTCGAATTTGCTCTGAGTTTAGTGTTGCAGTGAGTTGCTGAGGCTGAAAGTATTCGACTTGGTGTTGAAGTTTATTGCTGAAGTTGAAGTGTGAAAGTGCAAGTGAGAAATTCGATTTAATAAAGAGGAAGATTGTTGAAGTTCGAATTTAAAAGAATCTAAGTTGCTGAAGTAAAGTGGACGATTTTATCAAGGTTTGAAGTTGTTGAGTTTGAAGTTGAAGTTGCTGAAGCTTGCTTAGAAATTTTCTAAGTATTGAAAGTTCGAATTTGTTGAAGGAGAAGTGAGGTTTGCAGATGAATATGAATGTTGCAGCTGCTCAAGTTTTTAAAAGTCGACTGGCAGCCCCTGCATGATATTTTATTTATTTCTAAGTTATTTACTGATGGCTGTTTATTGTTTTGTAGGATGGCTGAAGTAAGAACAACTGGCAAGGACAACAATGGTGCATCCAGGAAAGCTGTTATCAAGAAGCTGAGCAAGTCTTTTATGCCAGAGTCAAAGTTTACTTCGAAGTTGGCCAAGCTTGCTGACACGAATTTGGGCTCTTTCAACTTGGAGACTTTCAAGAATCGGATGTTGGGGATTGGCAGTCACCAACCTTCGATCACTTCGCACAACATCATTCGAAGTGGACTATATGCAACTGTTGGATTTCCACCAGCTATTCAATGCTCGGAGCTAATGATGGAGTGCGCCAATTGTTATGAGGACTCCACTCACGCATCAATGATGATGGAGCAAAGAGGATACAAGGGGGATGGAAAGCTTTACACTCATTGCAAAATAGATGCAAAAGGGCCGAGTTATGGGATTGGAAGACAAAGAAAACTCTTTTTGGGCTTTTAGTTGTTCCAGTGGTACTATATGGATGTGAAGTTTGGGGTAGCAACACCTCAGCAAAAAAGTGGAGACAGATAGAGAGATTGCAAAAACATTTAATCACACAGAGTCTCAGGATTAAATCTACTGTCCCTTACGAGATTGTTCTAGCTGAGGCTGGGGCTTTCCCTGTTGAAGCGTCTGCTATGTTTCGGTTGCTAAGCTATCTAAGAAGACTAGATAACATGGAGACTCATCGCTGGCCAAAATGGCAGCAAATGAAAAATTAGATAGAAGAAAGAGCACGTGGATGAAACAGAATATCAAATGGATGAGCAAGTGGGGTATTAGCATAAGTGAGTGTCCAAATGCCAATAGGGAAATAAAAAGGTATGTGCAAGGAAAGTTCAAAAAAAGCATGTGGAAAGGGCCACTTGGGAGGAAGAAAGAATACTATGTCAAACATTTTAACCCTACACATGACCACACACAAAAGACCTACATCGGAATGGAAATAAAATGGAAAGCGAAAATGTTGATAGCTCAGATTAGAACAAGTTCGCACCAGCTTAGATGTGAGACCGGAAGGTGGATGATACCTAAAGAGGAGTGGGCAGACAGAAGGTGTAGATATTGCACTCAAGGAGTGGTTGAGACAGAATGGCACTACATCAGGGAATGTTCGGCTTACAAGGACATTCGGATCAATTATACTGAGACATTAAAAGGGAACAATTTGGGTGATCTGTTTGAAGAAGAGAAGATAATAGGGTTTGCAGATTTTCTGATCAAGATACACAGCAGAAGATCCAAGATGCAGAAAGAAAAAGAAACATAGGTTTTTTGCATTTTCTGGGGTTCACGTCTCTTCGCTTGCTATCTTTGGGTCCCATAGGCTGCTTGGCCTCGTGGACGTGATTAAAAACATTCATTCATTCATTCAATTATGTCACCAGATGGCCAAGTGTTAGCCAACCTCACTCCTGCAGCTATTGGCGAAGCTTTTGGGATTCCAGCACACAAGAAGATGATTTACAAATCAAGAGAATGAGCTGAACGAATGTATGCTTCTACATTCGAGAGATGTACAAAGACGATTAATACTCGCTGGATGAGCAACCCCAAGCCCTCTCGTACAAAGCTGCCGAGGCAAATTATATCAGATGACTTGAAGCAGGAGTACTGTGATCTTATCATGATGCTGAGCAGAGTTGGAGGTTGCCCGCAAGCTTTTATTTTTGAACCGTGGATGTTCTATTACATCAACCTGGTGCTGGAAGGTAAAGAGCACATCAACTGGGCTGAGATGATTAGTGATAATTTGCACGAGCAGCTCCTGAATTTGAGAAGAACAAAGACATTCTATATGGGCTGCTACCTTATTTACATGCTGGCTCGTATGACGAGATATAGAGAAATTTCATACAAGGAACCAGTTGGTTGTGGCTCTCATCAATTCAAAATCCACGAGGCTTGTCCGCAGTTGCACCTGACAAGCACTACCCATTACAAGCGCGTCAATGATGCCTTTACCATGCATATCACAAGATCGCTTCAGGAGCGTATTCATCACAGGATCTCGAGGGAAGCTCGGGAGTTAATAGAAAGGTATGGGTGCTGGTTTATACAATTTCCGAAGTTTTCTTACATCAGGCTGCAAGGTTTTTCTTCATATCCATATAGGCTGCCTAAGTACCCAACCAACAGGATTTTAATGTTAGAGATATCTAGGCAACTAGTTTCCTACGATAAGATTCAGAAAAGAAAGAAGAAGGGAGGAGTTGAGTTCCCGATTGTCATGGGTAATTCAGACAAAGTGTGTCCTTCACTTTAGGTAGCTAGAGAAGCTAAGAGTGAGCTTCAGTTCTTTCATTTTTCCTATCACACCAGCAGACAGCAGTATGATCCACATAGCAACATCAGGTGGATACTGTCAGAAGAATTCAAACATAAGACAAATATTGAAGATTATTGGGCTGGTGCATCAGACAAGGCTGAAGTCAGAAAGAGGATGTTCTCTAGCTTGCCATTGAGTATGATCAGGGAGTGCAAAAACATTCCAGTACCAGACCAGGTGAGCGTAGACATGAATGTTCTCCATCTAGATTATGAGGCAGTGAGAGATACTCCACTTCCACTTCCAGATTGGTTAGAACCAGAGATTGCAGATTTGGACACACTTGCCATTCCAATCTTGACATTTACCAGAGCATGGGTTGATAGGCATGTGAGCAGACTAAAAGGTAGGTCGGTTTCGTTGACTTACAATTTGATGGGAGATCACAGGACACCCACTACCAGCAGAAAGAAACAAATCACTCGAGGTCCAGAACCTCGAAGGAAGGAGCAAGTTCGATAGGAGCCTATTCAGCCAAAGCCTCCAAGAGTTGTAGTTGAATCACCCACGCCATTGGAGACACGTTCTCCAAGCATACAGGAGGTTTCTCTTTTCGCTGATCAAAGGAATGCATTGAATCAAGTGCAGGAGGTACATGAAGAAAATCAGCCACCACAGAGAGAGTCGGTTGGCCAGAGTGTTAATGCGCCTATTAGGGATGATCAGCAGGGTGATGAGGAGACTACTACTGACCCTCAGTTTCAGCATGAGTTAGAGGCGGCTTTAGAGGATGATGATATAGTTTCAGGAGATACTCAGCCACTTGAGGCCGATGAGCCTCGCCAGAATGATATTGAAGTTGAACAAGTTTGTGAAGTGGAGGCACAAGAACAGCAGCCATTTGTTATACAGCATGTTGTACCTGATTGGCTCAGAGATAGGATGAGAAGAAGCCCCAGCGAGAAGATTGATCCAGCAGTAGAGACGGAAGAGTTTTTAAACAGGATCAGCGCGCCTCCAAAAAAGAAGAGGGCACGAAAATTTTCAAAGATATCAACTGATGAGGATGGCTCTCGCACCCTTCATATGGCGGTGCCACAAGTTGATTGTGATCGAGACGAAGCAGTGCCAGAGAACTATGTGGTCACAACTTTGGAGTTCGAACGTCACACAGGTGCACAGATTGTTGAAGAATGTGATAACTCCTATCAGGCGCTCAAAGATAAACTGTTTAGGAAGGAAGGAAAGTATAAGAAATTGAAGAAAGAACATAAGACATTGATAGGATACGTGCAGCACTTGTCTCATCCTTGTGGGCTAAAGATTCCAGCAATAGAGCTTCCAGCCGAGTTATCCAGAGAGTCAGTTAGCGACTTGTTGGAGTTGAGAAAGATGGCACAGGAAGCAGATAAATGGGTTACAAGAGTTCATGCCGAGACAAAAAAGTTCATGGAAGACCTTGCTCATGCTTTCCAGCAAGCTTCCAGCATTATGGCACGAATGGAGGCAGTCGATCAGGCCTGGGGTGATGCTTCTATTTATCAGAGCAAGGTCATTCAGCGTCTAGAGGCATTGAGACATACTCCTTCACGGATGCTAATTGATGGAGGAGTCATTCAGGAGGGTGATAGATATGACTTTTCTAGATGGTACTCTTCAGTAATCACAAGGCATGGTTTCTTTGACGCAGCACAGGCGGATTCAGCTAGAGTCAGGAAGGCTATGATGAATATTGTTGATGGAGCCCTGAATACTTTGGAGGCTATCTTTGCTAGACGGCTGAATCCCGATGAGGTGACTACTGATAATTTGAGTAGGCTGGCACCTACCTTCTCGGAGGTGAAGGCCTTCGTGCAAGACGACTTTGAAAACACTTCCACTTTCTCCAGCTTGATTCAGAGTACACAGGATGCCTTAGTTGCGTGGAGAAAATCCTGCACACGGCATGGGCAGTCAGTCACGGTGCTAGAGTTCCAGTTTGATTGCATTCCACCTATTTCAATTCAGGAGATCCAGGCCGTACTTACTAGGTTCATTGAGTTTGCAGCCAGAGAAAAGGAGAATGGGAATGCACTTCTGGATGATGATCTTCTAGAAGACTGATTGTGGGCATTAATTGCCTTTACTATTTTGGGAGTGAGTGGGAATCTTTGATTCATTTAATGTACCACTCCCTATTCTGGTGGTTTTTAGGGTTAGGGCTGAGGTGGCTCATTCTGAGCCTTTGATTTGATTGTAATTTGAGCCGTCCATTGGACTTGGCCATCTATAAAAAGGGGAGTCCCCCTCATTTGTAACTCATTAGAAATTAGAAATTAGAATTAGACATCAGACATCAGACTAGAGACTAGAGCAGAGAGAGTTTGATAGCTTAGCATAGTGTCGAGAAGAAGGAAAGTTTTCCTTTCAAAACTTTTGTAAGAGATTGTTGTGTAAAACTTTCATAATAGAAGATCTTTTCATTGATGGTGAAATTTGTCTTTGTTATGGATAGCTAGAAAGGTTTCTTCATCCCTTCGACTCCAAGTAGCGTAAAGTAGTTTAAAGTAGCACAATTTTCATTTCATGCAAGTAGATAGTAGATGTGGATTTGTGGCATTGATCAAGGCAACTTCGTTTTATTCCATACCACTAGCGGCTTGCTGACGGCAAGTTTTCCTTGCGTGGTCTACTGGAGCATTTCATAAACTTAACTTCAGTTCTAATCCATGTCTTGGTATGCGTCATTTTGACGGTATCTTGATGTTGGATTGTAACTTGAAAATTACTTGCTATTCCTTAGAAGATTGCACCTACTTTGTGTAAGTTGTCCAATGTGAGGCAAAGCAGAGTTTGGTTGAAGCTGTTGAGATTGGTCCCACGTCCCGCCTTTACAATAGAACATAAACTTCTTAGGCCCTTATTTATATTCCGCTTATTTCCGGTTAGTTTTAGAAAGCCTACCCAATTGCTAATTCATACGCGCAAAATCCCCTTCAAATCATCAATCTGTTGTCAACTGCAAACCTTTTGAACAATTGTGTAAGCCCCCTCCTGAAAACAGCAATTCACATCAAACCAGCTGAGGGTATTCCAAGTATTTCGGAACCTTGAAGTTGAACATGCGAACTTTCTTGCAATCTTAGCGCACAGAATACTTTGATCAAGAGAGAATGGAGTAGCCTTCGGACAACTTTGTTCTGCTGATTGGTGCGGTCATAAAAATCACATCAATAGGAAGCATTCACAAAACTTCCAAGCCATGGAATTCAAGTTTAAGGTAGATGGAAAGAAAGTTGTCTTTAGGGGAATGTCTAATGGTGCTCCTAGAGTTGTCTTAGCAAAAAGAATGGAGAGCATTTGTAGTCATGACAATTTGCATGAACATGAGAAGAGGTATGAGTCACAAATTTTTGTTTGTATACATAGTTTGCATCATGGGAATCATGAGTCATCTCTTTTGGAGAGCCCATTGAAGGCTCAAGTCATGGTTATGGATGAGATAGTTGAGCACACATCTTGTGGACCCGCCAGCACTGATATGCATGCATGTGTTGATGGAGACATTTGTGATTCGGATCTGATTGGGCATTCAGCCATCTTTGAGGAGTTCGAGGTGTCTACTTGTGTTGGAGATTCACTGATGGAGTATGGGACCCCCCAAATTTCAAAGCAGTTGGCACATGTTATAGAGACATTTGATGGTGATGGGTATATCTTGAGGACAGCAGCTGATTAAATGGATTGGAAAGGTTGGGATCACTGCTTCAGCATTGGAAGTTGGTATGATGATGAGCTCCTACCATCATAAGACATTGATGGTACCGTTTGCGCTATCATAGGTATGATTTTCAGTTTTCTTGGTGTTGTTCTGATTTATATCAGCAGCCTAGTAAGGGTTGGTATGTTTTTTTGTGCGCTTATAATGGGCATTTTTCACATCCATAGGAAATCATTGAGAGTGGGATGGATAGTTGAGGATGGTGACACTATGAGAGATATCTATTTCTTCATTTCTAGTGGGTGTGATGGTGTGATGATTTTGAATGCAAGGTTTTGGTGTAATTGGTATACTATTCCACAAGGATCACGATGAGTTGCCTCACAACTCTTGGCAAGGTAATGATTGTATCAGAATGGAGCAATTAAGGACTTGGTATAGGTGGTCGTGCTTCCAAGGTCATATCAAACATCACTTGTTGGTAGACTTAGCACTGGTGGTTGAGGGTTATACGTCCTTGTTCCTACAACTACTTAGGCAAAATTCATGGAAGGGGAGCAGAATTTCGGAATTTGGGGAATGGTGTCGAATTCAATTCGTGTGCGTTGGGCTAGATGTGCTTTATAGCTGGCCACCAAAGCTCACTTCACATAACATTCTTCATATTCTCTTGGAGAGATGCAACCACAGGTTGAGGAATAGAGTAATCACAGAGTACTAGATTGGATGGAGATACTTGCAACTTGATGGTATTTTACAAGATACAGGGGTGCAATTGCTTGTGGGCAAGCAATTCCAAGAAGGGAGAACTGTAATGTCCCCTTCCAATTGACAGGCCAGATGATTTAATGACTTATTTAATTCTCATAAGTCATTAAATAAACTAAGGGAATTAATGCTTGATTAATTAATATTATTCTTCCAAAATAAAATATTATGAATAAGATTAATTAATTAATAAAGTGACTTAAGTGGGACTTAAATAATATAAAGTCGCTATTTTCCCTCCTAAAGTAAATATTCAAATACTTAAATATTTGTGAACGGTTATTTCACAGGCAGCTACATAAGGTGCATTTGGGAATGAATTATTCATCATTGGGATTTTATTTCATTTATTTCTCTAAGAGCTTTCGGGCTTGAGGATTCATGGGTTTCGATGGTGAAACGAATCCAACCTAGCCATCGGAGTTGTGCAATTTCATGAGTCTCCTTTGGAAACGAAATTGCAAGAGTTCGATATATACAGGTTAATCAATTTGGTCTTCCAATCTAAGCAATCAATATTGAATATTATTCAAACTGATTGATTATATTGTCATTATCCAGCCTGATCGATTATGCAAAGGAAATATTCTAACTTCATGGTTGGTTGATGCAACACTCACTCAGAAGTTATTTGGGCTTGTTCGACAATAACATACTAATCTCAGTTTGAGGCAACTCATGTTATTACTAGTATTCACATATTATAATCAGTCGTGCATATTGTTATTGCTGGCATTTCATATTATTACTGGTAAACTGAATGATTATCTCATATTGCAGTGCATTCAATTGATATCCTTATTCATATCATGACGGCTACTTCTGGTGACAATTTGAATATTGAGCCAGCTTTCACAAGCATTATTTGCATTATCACGTGATTTCTGAAGAGGCCGATATTATTTGTATTTTTTGAGCAGGAGACGTTTTAGACGTTGACTTCAACATACATATGGAAGCCATCAATTGTCATTGGTGCATGGTCATCTGAAGGGAGACATCGCTTATTAAGGGTGCATGGAGATCCAAAGACAACCATTGCCATTATATTGAAGAAACTACAGCCTCATACTGCCTCATACTGTCATGCGATCATTCTGGAAGGATATCGAGCATATATGTGGAGATGCCACAATTAGAATCGAGCCACACTAAAGCATCATTGGGACTTCTTGTTTGACTGCCACACTGGCATTATTGCCAGATAGCCGTGCCAGTTCCACAATAAGCATTTGTCTTTATCTGCAGCAAGGGTCAAGCAATCAACAGAAGACCATCTGGATTCTTCATAACCTGTCATCCTTCCTCTTGGTCATCGTCCCACTTTGAGACAGTCGTGAATATTTGGAGGCTAAGGCATTTCATATACCTGTTGCCTTATTACTGAAGACTATGCAAATTTAGGCGCTTTTTTATCTATTGTTGTGGTATTGAAAATTATACAATATATTTGCTAGAGTATAAGGTTAGACACGTAATTGCTATTGAATGATCATTTTTGTATAATCAATGAATATCTACAAATGTTTTAGTTACTGTTTGTAATTTGAATGTCATTCTTGTACAAACTTTTGTATCAAACTTAAGTATGAATCTTCAAAAATGTTTTATCATTATGATTCCCATACTATGTAAAGATGAATGCAAATCTAATGTTACTAGAAGAATAGTCTCTCTAAAAGTTCAATACATGCAATTTCACCTTGAAAGCATTCCGGTAGCAAATCATAAAAGCGGACAAGTAATTGTTTGGCAAAATGCTTGCATCTGTCAAACTACAAAAAATTGTAATAATTTGACCAACTTGGGCAAGGGTCTTTACAGGCATATTGTTGGAGGCACTACTCTATGGGTGGCAATTAATATTAAAAAAAAAAAAAAAAATTACATGTTGCTGGCCACCTATATTAGGGAGGCTATGATCCCTCTTATGAAAGCTGCAAATTATTAGTAAGGGATGCGATTCATATATAAGCAGTTGTTCACAATACTAACTATTATTTGGGTTGTTGTACCCTTTAAAGGGGTAACAATATTTGACCTTTGGTTACTTGAGGGATATCAAGGAGATAGCAGCTTGGTTTTTGCTCTTCTAACATTTGATCAACCATACTATTGTGAGTATTAAATATAAATTTGGGTTTAGCTTATATTTCAGATTTTGACATTGTATTTCTGCAATTGGCAATCTGTCAAAACAGTTCATAGAATAACAATTTTACTGTAAATTTTTGTGTGATTTTGCATTAGAGATATTATAGTATTTGAATATTATAAGTCTAGATGACTATGCCACCACTTCATTAAAAATCTCTTTTCATTTCTGGCATTTAAAATTTATAACAATACCCTGTGCAGTTCTCTGCCAGATTCAGTAGTTTCCTTTGTGAACCGAGATTTGAAACTTCTACAACTAGTGCACATTGTTCTATTGATTATTGTTGTGCATGTAGCTTATAGATTCAATTTACCAATGAGAAGATATTGAAGTTGAAACTTGCAGAGTGGACAAGAAAAAATTGTTTCTACTTCGGAGACTACCTCAATCAATCCCCTAGGTGGTATATTTTAACCTCAACTATGCAAACTGGAAATTTAAAAAATTGTAATCGCTAAGAGTGGGTGTCTACGGGGTGTGCAAACTGCCAAGTATTGCAACTACCTATTAAACCCTGTGGGATGTCTAACACTATCATGATGTCTGTTTGTGCAATGGAGGAGTTTTTGGAGGTGAATTTACCAAAGGATACCTGGATAAATAGATAACAAATGATAAGCAAGGTATTGGTAATGGAAAAAAGGTAAAGTTGTTAGCAATGGCTATGGCAAACAAGTTGGGGTGTAGATAAGACCCAAAAAACTAAGAGGAATATAAAAGAAGATTCAAAATAGAGAGTATGAGGAAGAAAGCCAAAGCGAGAGAGCTACAGAGTGAGTTCAAATAAGAATTCAAACACAACTTTATAAAATTTGAACTGGGGTATCCATTTGAAAAAGTAAAAAGGCCAAAAGGTTGAGATTTTGAACATCTGAAAATGATTTGTGCACATGGTCACTAGCTCAAATATGGTAGCAACCTAGGCCACCACCACGATTGTGTCAGTGTCCGAGTGAAAAAAAACTACAATCAAAGTCGAAAATGGATAGGGGTTGAGAAAAGGGAGCAAATTGCCATCTTGGTGAGGGAATTGTAATGGTAAAATCTCAATGTATTAATGTGAAAGAGGCAAACACTCTTTATAGATTTTACAATGACAAGAATAAAGAAGTTTCTAAAAAGAATTGAAGCTAACTGAAGTGAACAAAAGAATATAAACTATCTTAATTTACAATATTGACCATTAAATAAAATATCTAAATATTAATCTAATACCCTCCCTTGTTTCTTGCTGGTACATGTAACTGCACCTGTACCCAAACTGAAAACATACCTAGAAGTAGACTTCCTGTCATCAATAGAACCTACACAATCTGAGTCTATAAAACCAATCAGCTTAGGATCTTTGCACCTGCCATACTGAGATGTTCCCTGATAAATTCTAATAACTCTGCCTTTATTGTTGAGGATGATATACTACCAGTACACTTCTTTATGGGATTAGTACTTACTACTTAGAAGTATAGGAATAAGAATGAACAGGTATCCTTTTATAAGTTCTGATATAAAGATATAGTCTGCAATGCACTAGTTTAAGATTGCAGGTCTGACACCATATAATAAATTATTGTTTCTGAGTTCTTCAATTGATCATATTACATATGCTGTTGAATGTGTGAGAGCCAACTTGTTTGATGTTTCTATCTTGGATGCCCTCTAATCTTATGCGGATTTATATATGACTGGTGGTCTGATTTATTCTTAAGAACATACAGCCTGTAGGATGTCCGATTGCTCTCAAAGGTCAATTTGATCTTCTTGATTCTGTATCTTATTGCTGCGCTACTCTCCTAACTCTCTATCATGATTATCTTTATTTCCATTGAGTGCCTTTATATGGCACAAAACAAGGGACGCAATTTCTCCTTGGTTGCATCTTTATCCAGGCATCCTTTCATACGCGACTTCTTGACTGGCTGCGTCCTCCAAGCATCTTTTCCATGCGTAACTGTTGATGATTAAGGTGCAAACTAATACGGGCTTCTTCAACATGTTAGAGACTTCGATTCTTTGTGATTTCTTCATTGAGGAAGCCTCGACACTGCCTACTCTGTCATTATACACCAGATTAGTCATGAGATTGTGAATATTGTAAATGAATAATACTTACTTCATTTGAATGCACATCTAAGTGTATTATATATCCATTAATCTACAAGCATATGAAATGTATACTTATCTTGGGAATTTGTCTATAATGGGTACATCACAAGTCTCCCCCTCTTGACTTTGCTTGTCCTCAAGCAACCAATAACTCTTTTCTTCCTTAATCTCTTGATGATCTTGTCCGGTACACCTGTCTTATCGTGAAAAAAGATTGTAACATCTTGTTACATTTAATCTCTTTCTAGGCCTTTTGGATACCTCATTATTAAGTATACCCAACCTTATAATCCTGGGAAAAAGATTTTAACATCTCTTCCCAAGCCTTTTGGGTACCTTATTCTTAAGTGTACCCAGCCTTATAATCCTAGGAAAAGATTGTAACATCTCTTCCCAGGCCTTCTAGATACCTTATTCTTAAGTGTAGCCAGCCTTATAATCCTGGAAAAGATTGTAACATCTCTTTCAAGCCTTCTGGATACCTTATTCTTAAGTGTATCCGGCCTTATAATCCTAGAAGCGAGCTTTTCACTTCTCAGGCCTTATGGATACCCTATATTTTGGTGTATCCATTCTTTAGATCTTTGGAAGAACCTTGGTTCTGCCTAGGCCTTATGGATACCCTATTTGGGTATATCCATCATTATTTTTATATGTATTGTATTAAAATATTGCATATTATCCTCAAGGGATGTTCTTGTGCAAGAAAAATGTCTTATTAACTTATTTTGAAGATATCACATCCAATAGTCCATTTCTTGTTCTAGTCAAGGGCCATTATGTTTTGCCCTTCCTGAAATTGTTTATCTTTAAATGCCTTAATAGTTTCTTCTCTTTCCCATGTAGCATCTTCTTTAGTAAGTCCCTTCCATTTGATTAGAGACTCGATAATGATCTTGTTCCTCAATTTCCTTTCTCTGGTGTCTAGGATAAATTCTGGTTCCAAGGTAAGTTGTCCTTCCTCATCTAGAGGAGGTAACTCAGTACAAGGGATGACTTGCTGCCCAAGGACCTTCTTAAGCCTAAATACATGGAAGACGTTATGGATCTTGCTATGCTTTGGTAGCTCTATTTCGTAAGCTACCTCACTCACTCTTCTTATAACTTTGTAAGGACCATAGAAAACGTGGTTTCAACTTTTCAACCCCTCTCTTTTTGACTGATGTTTGCTTATATGGTTGTAGCTGCAAAAAAACTAGGTCTCCAATTTCAAATGTCCTTTCTATGCAATGTCAATCAGCATAGATTTTTTGCTGGTTCTACGCTTGTTGTAGATTTTCCTTGAGGGTCTTTATGAGGTCGATATTTTTCTGTAAGAAGTCTTGTGCACTTTGTACCTTGCTTTCCTGGGTGACCAAATTCCCAAAGGAAGGAGCTTCATATCCATATAGGGCCTTAAAGGGGCTCATTCCAATTAACATGTGGTGGGTGGTATTATAACAATACTCGCCCAAGTGTAGCCATTTTATCCATGCAATTTGCTGTCCCGTGACATAGTTCTTAAGTAACCTTCTATCCATTTGTTAACTATCTTGGTTTGCCCATCCGTCTATGGGAGGTAACTTGTGCTTGGAGTTAGACTTGTTCCTGCTAGCTGAAAAAGTTCTTGCCAAAATTGGCTAAGAAATTTGCTATCCCAGTCACTGATGATTGTTTTGGGTATCCCATGGAGACGAAAGACTTCCTTAAAGAACAATTCTGCTATCTGAGGCGCCTTATATTCCGACGAGATTGCAAAGAAGTGGACATACTTAGAAAGTCTATCCACTATCACATAAATGCTATCTTTTCCATGCACTTTGGGCAATCCCGTTATGAAGTCCATTGAGATGCTTTCCCATTTTTGGTTGGGAATGGGCAGTGGTTGTAGTAAACCTGTGGGATGATTTTATTCCACTTTATTTGCTGACACGTCATGCATTCTTGTACATGTTTAAGCACATCTCTCTTTAGTCCCTTCCATGGATACTTCTCTCTAATCTATTTATAAGTTTTGTAGTACCCTTGGTGGCCGGCTAAAGGGCTATCATGGAATTCCTTTATAATTTTGTTCTTTATCTTTGAGTGGGGAACGAGAAATACCCTTCCCTTATATAGGATAAGGTCATCCCACATCTTGTATTCTTCATTTGGCATTCTTCCTCCTAAAATCTCGGAGGCTTGTGCATCCTTGGCATATTCGGTGATAATGTCATTTTTCCAGTCTTTTGAAATGCTTGTGATGGTGTTGAGATAGGGGCGCCTAGATAGAGCATCTACCACCTCATTATTGGTTCCTTTAACATATTCTATGTCGAAATCATACACTTGAACTCAGCTTACCCACTTTTGTTGTCGATCATTAAGATCTTTTTGATGCATGAAGTATTGTAGACTATTGTGGTTTGTTCTGATGATGAATCTTCCACAAACTAAGTATTGTCTGAACTTGGCTAGGGTGTGCATAATAGCCAACATCTCTTTGTCATAGATGGAGTAGTGCCTCTGTCTCCATCATCTTGCGGCTTTCAAAGGCTATTGGATGTTTCTTTTGCATGAGAACTACTCTGATTCCTTCTCTGGAGGCATCGCATTGTAGCTCAAAGGGGAGTGTGAAGTCGGGAATGGCAAGGAAAAGGCAGGTACTCATGGCTTCCTTGAGTTGTTCAAAGCCTTGTTGTGCTTGGTCATTCAACAAAAAGGCCCCCCTTTTTGTCAAGTCTATGAAGGGAGCGGCTAACTTGGAGAAGCCCTTTGCAAAACGCCTATAATAGCTGCATAATCCCACAAAGCCTCTAAGTTGAACCAAGGACTTTGGTCTAGGCCATTCTTTGATGGCCTTAATCTTCTCCTCATCCACGCTCACTCCTTCTACATTGATTTTATGTCCCAAGTAGATTATTTCTTCTAGCCCAAATTCACATTTTGACATTTTTGCATAAAGGAATTTTGTTTCCAAAATGTTTAAGACTTCTTCAATATGACGGAGATGCTCTTCCCACGTTTTGTTGTAGATCAAGATATCATCAAAGAAGATAAGTAAGAACTTCCTTAGTTGTTGACGGAAAATGTGGTTCATGCATGATTGGAAGGTGGTTGGGGCATTGGTGAGGCCGAAGGATAAGACTAGGAATTCAAAATGCCCATAATGACATTGGAAAGTTGTTTTTGGTACATCTTCCTTGTTCATTCGGATTTGATGATATCTTGACCGTAAGTCAATTTTGGAGAAGTATCTTGCTCCATGGAGTTCATCCAATAATTCATCTATCCTTGGGATTGGGTACCGATTCTTAATAGTTTTTTGGTTTAAAGCCCTATAATCTATACACATTCACATAGTGCCATCTTTCTTTTTGGCTAGCACTACGGATGATGCAAAGGGACTATTACTTGGTTGAATGTGTCCCATTTCTAATAATTCTTTAATGGTCTTCTCAATCTCTTCTTTGAATCTTCGGGGGTGCCTATAAGGGGGTGGTTATCACCGGATTTTCTCCTTCTTCCAGTTCTATAGAGTGCTCAAAACCCCATTTTGGAGGTAGACCAGGGGGAATATCTCCAAAAATCTTCTTGTGTCTCTTTAGAATAGGTTGGATATCTATGTGAATTGCTTGCTAATGAGAAGGTGATTTATCTAGCACCATGCATTGTGCTATCCATTCTCCTTGGCCATGCCTTACAATCCTTTCTATCCTTTTGCACAAAACCACTCTTGGGGATCCATTTGGCAATCCTTTAAGTGTAACTTCTTGTCCATTGTGCTTGAAGCAGATTTCTAAATTTGGGTTGTCCATGGTAAAGCGCCCTAGGGAATTTATCCAAGGCATCCCTAATATCACATCATTTTGTAGGTTCACAACATAGAAATCCCCTCTTATGGTATGTCCATCCAAGGTGATCTCTAATTGGGGAATGACCTTTGTGCATTGATCCGCAGTTCCATTTGCTAGTGCCACCTTGAAACCATTGAAGTTTTGGGCCTCAAATCTTCGTTTTGATACTAGACTTTTGCCGATAAAGTTGCGGGAAGCCCCACTATCAACCAAGGCAATAATTTTTTGTGCTTTAGTGCTCCTTTGATCCGAAAGGGTCTATGTTCACTTGCTTGAGAGATGACTGCCAAGGTTCCTTGTTCATCTAGGTCCCATCTTGTCTTTTTGGTAGGGGTTTCTCTTGTCTCTTCATCTGATGCTTCTTCAATTTTATGTATTTGTCCCTTCTTGCATTGGTGGTCTTGTCCCCAAGGTTCTTTGCATCTGAAGCATAAACCCTTTTTCATTAATCCTTCCCTTCGCTTGATTGCTACCTTGTCATGGCATTGGTGTCCCATGATCCACGGTTCTTTGCAAAAGTAGCATGCTCTTTATTTATTATCTCTTCTTCGTTGATCTTGTTTGGGCTGTGATTTGGACAAGGGGTTCTTAGATTTTCCTTTGAAGAGCTAGATTCTACTTTCATGGCCCTTTGAATTGCCTCCCCCACGGTTTGAGGTTCTAATGGATTTACTATGTTCTTAATTGGCCCCTTGAGTCCTTCAATGAAAAGATAAGTAAGCCTTCTTTGGGATAGATCGGGGACCATGGCAGCTAGCGTTTGGAATTCATTTGCAAATTCCTCCACAGTTCCATGTTGCCTAAGTTGGGTGAGTTCCTTAAAATACCATTTGAGATACTTTTGATCGAATCTATTAATAAGTTTTTGAGTGAATTCACTATAGGTGACTATATTTCGATGGCCTTATGTGATGATTCCATGATGCCACCAATTGTGAGCTATCCCTGATAGGTGGAGGACAGCAAATTTAATGGCATTCTCTTCGGTCATGGGGCTAAGGGATAGGTAAGTATCAATCTTTTGAACCCATGATTGTGTGGTGAACTTCTCAGAGCCGTCAAAGTGTGGCAATGACATCTTGTTAATTCTGGATTTAAGGTCTTTGTCGGCATGGTTATTTCTCCTGTTTGGGTTGGCTTGGGTCTTGACTTCATAATATTCATTGAATGGTATGAGTCTTTGAATTGTAGGATCTAATTCAGCATACATATGAGCAATGTCTTTTGCACTATATGAGTTTGGCTCTTCTATTTCTTCAATGACATTTCCGCTCAGAAGGAAAGGAGGCATGGTTGGTCTCAATGAGGAGCTTTGGGTCGAATGCTCATTCTCATAATGGTTTGAATGCATTTCTTTCCTTGGAATGGTTCTTTCATGAGTATTATGGTTATTCATGTTTTGAAGGGTCTGGAGAATTAGCTGATTGGTCTTCTCGAATTTCTCGTTGGTTTGCTCCATGAAATTTTTAAGCTCTTGAGCCAACTACTCGACCATGGTTCCCTTTCTGCGGTAGGTTTGCATTTACTTTTCCCCTACAAGTTGGCAGGAAAGGTGCTTTGATATCACTGAGATGTTCCCTGATAAATTCTTATAACTCTGCCTTTATTGTTGAGGATGATTTACTACCAATGCACTTCTTTATGGGATTAGTACTTACTAGTGATGCTTAGAAGTATAGGAATAAGAATGAACAGGTATCTTTTTATAAGTTATGATATAAAGATATAGTCTGCACTACACTTGTTTAAGATTGCATATCTGACACCATATAATAAATTACTGTTTCTAAGTTCTTCAATTGATCATATTACATATGCTGTTGAATGTGTGAGAGCCAACTTGTTTGATGTTTCTATCTTGGATGCCCTCTAATCTTATGCGGATTTATGTATGACTGGTGGTCTGATTTATTCTTAAGAACATACAGCCTGTAGGATGTCTGATTGCTCTCAAAGGTCAATTTGATCTTCTTGATTTTGTATCTTATTGCTCTGCTACTCTCCTAACTCTCTATCATGATTATCTTTATTTCCATTGAGTGCCATTATATGGCACGAAACAAGGGATGCGATTTCTCCTTGGTTGCATCTTTCTCCAGGCATCCTTTCATACGCGACTTCTTGATTGGCTGCATCCTTCTCTAGGCATCTTTTCCATGCGTAGTTGTTGATGATTAAGGTACAAACTAATACAGGCTTCTTCAACATGTTAGAGACTTCGATTCTTTGTGATTTCTTCATTGAGGAAGCCTCGACCCTGCCTACTCTGTCACTATACACCCGATTAGTCATGAGATTGTGAATACTGTAAATGAATAATAATTACCTCATTCGAATGCACATCTAAGTGTATTATATATCCATTAATCTACAAGTATATGAAATGTATACTTATCTTGGGAATTCGTCTGTAATGGGGACATCACACATACAAAATGCCAAAGTTGGAAGTGCCTTTCACATATCTCACAACACATTTCGCTACAACCCAATGTTCAACTTTAGGAGCTGTCATGAAGCGAGAGATGTAGCTCACAACAAAACTAAGATCAGGTCTAATAGCAGTGAGATAAATGAGGCTGCCTACTAGTTGCCTGAATGTCGATTCATTTTGCACAGGTGAATCTAATTTTGCTGATAGTTTTAGTCCTTTCTCAATAGGTGTAGATGCAGGTTTGCAATCATTCATCCTGAACTTATCAAGGAGACTGTGGGCATACTTGGACTGGGAGATAAAGATGCTACCAGCTGTCTGCCAAACCTCAACACCTAGACGATAATGAAGTCCCAAACCTGTCATATCAAATGATTGATTGAGATTATGTTTGATCTCCTCAATCAAATGTTCTGAGCTTCCAATGATGATGAGGTCATCAACATAGACAAGCAAAAGAATATCATCACTAGACTATTTGACATACAAATTAGAATCAGAAGGGCTCCTCTGAAAACCATGATCAATGAGCTACTTATCAATTTTCATGTACCATGCCCGTGGAGCCTATTTAAGGCCATAGAGTACTTTCACTAGACTACGTACTTGGTGTTCTTTACCAACAACCTTGAAACCAGAAGATTGCAACATATAGACTTCTTCCTGTAGATCACCATTGAGAAATGCAGTCTTGACATTCATTTGATGGACTTTCCATGCAAACTAAGCTGCAATAGCGAAGACAAGCCGGATAGTACTCATTTTGGTTGTGGGAGCAAAAGTCTCCTCATAATCAATGCCCTCTGTCTGTGAGAACCCTTTGGCTACTAACCGAGCCTTATACTTATCAAGAGTTTTGTCAGCCTTATACTTAACTTTATACACCCATTTGTAACCAATAGGCGTCTTCCTAGGTGGAAGATCGAAGAGGACCCAAGTGTTATTCTTCAAAAGGCTATGATGTTCAGCTTCCATAGCCTGTTCCCACTCAGGTATGCCTTTAGCCTCCAAATATGTTTGAGGCTTAGAGATGTTGTGAAGGTTGGCCATAAGAGCAAAATTAAATGTATTAGGTTGCTTGCTTTTTTTACGAGCAAATCTACCCTTAATCAATTCATCATCATGGAGATCACTAATGGTTTTAGCATACCATTTAGGCCGAAGAATAGCAGTACCAATATCTAAAATATGAGGAACAACATCACCATGGGTGGCTGAAACAAAATCAGCTAGATTAGGATTTAGATTGTCTTGAGGAGGGGGGGTGGTGGAACATTCTGCTGAGTTGCCTACACAACTGTAGAATCCCTCCCATCATGTGGAGCTAGGGGAAGACAAACACCAAAATCAGAAGCCTGCATAGATTGATCCTCAAAACTCAGAAGGGGAAGACTGAGAGAAGGGCCCAGTAGTTTCATCAACCACAACATCACAACTAAAGATGAGATGATCTGTGTCGACATCAATTAGCCTATATGCCTTATGATTCTCACTATAACCAGTGACCATGAGTTTTTGGCTTTTGGAATCCAATTTAGTGTGCTTGGCATTTGGAATCCACACATGAGCAATAGAGCCAAAAACTTTCAGGTGGCTGATCTTAGGCTTGCGTCCAAACTGGGCTTCTTCAGGAGTCATCTTAACAACATGAGTAGGAGACCGCTTCAAAAGATAGACTGCAGTATAAACTGCTTCAGCCCAAAATTTCTTAGGAACATTTCTATGCTATAGCATAAAACGAGCCATTTCAATAATGGTGCGATTGTGATGCTCAATGACACCATTCTGCTGAGGGGTATATGGTGTGGTAAGTTGGCACTTAATGCCATGTGCAACACATAAACTAGAGAAGTCAGAAGAACAAACCCCCCCCCCCCATTATCAGACATAAGAGTGACTATTTGAGAACCTAACTCTTTCTCAACTAAGGCCTTAAACTGCTGAAATATACCAAACACCTTTGATTTGTTTTTAAGAAAATACACACATTCTTCTACTAAAATCATCAAAAAATATCAGAAAATACCTACAGCCAGTAATTGAAGGAGTGTTCATTTGTCCACATACATTAGCGTGGACCAACTGTAATACCTTGGAAGCTCGCCATGAGTCACCATATGAGAATGAAGTCCGATGTTGCTTTCCAGCCTAACAAGCTTCGCATACTCCATGATTCTGAGTTTAAATCATAGGTAGACCACCAACCAGATTATCTCTAGATAGCTGAGAGAGATAATGCATATTCAAGTGCCCATAACGTTGATGCTAGAGGGTGCTGATGGAAGTGCTCCCGACTGCCATAGCATGCTCTTGAGGATCACCAGAATCAACAAGTCTATACGGACCATGATCCTCAAGTCCCTACACAACTGTAGTGCAAGTCTCTCTATCAACAATGTTGCATGTATGCATGTTGAAAACAATATCTAGCTGAGGAGAGTGAGTCATGATCTGACTCACTGAAAGTAAATTTAGCTCCATGCCAAGTACAAAGTATACATCAAGAAATATTAAATTTCTCCCTCCAGAATGAATCTGCACATTGCCCTTTTTGACAACAGTATACTCTTCACCTCCTCCAAAGACAACAGAATCTTTGAATGGCGTGTTCTCAACGAACCAATCTTGATGATGAGTGAAATGTCGAGATGCACTTGAATCAATATACCAAGCAGAGGATTTAATAGGATTTGCTGGACTCTTGGACATAAAGGCATAGAACGTAGACTCCTTCTGCTCAATGTGCTCTACAACATGGGCTTTAGGTTTAGACTCCCCTTGCTTGGACTGTTCAAAAGCCTAGCATTTCCAACAATCCTTCTTCATGTGGCCATACTTGTGGCGATAGTTGCATTGAATGTTCTTCTTCTTGGAAGAGTCCTGGGATTGAGCTTGGTTGGTCTGCTAAGAGGGTTGATTCTTGCCCTTATTCTTTTGAAATGTGTTGGCAGTAAATGCCTATTCTATGGAGGATGAACTAGCCATGCCACCAAACTATTGTTTCCAATGATCCTGCTGCAGAAGTATGGTGCAAAGATCTAGAAACTTCAAGTCAACATTAGTTGAGTTAATGTTGAGCGTCTCAATAAAGTTCTCATAAGATTTTGGCAGACTCTTTAGAGTGATGACTACCATATCTTCCTCCTCCATGTTCCAACTAATAGCCTCAAGCTAATCAAGAATGTCTTTGATTTTTGTCAAGT
>VDFB02298692.1:0-19490 GCA_007258455.2 Sequoia sempervirens | reverse complement strand
CGTAGTCACCGAAGTTGATCGATGGCCAACGAAAATTGAAAGATGAGTGTATAGAATGCATAACTACACTACAATCCACAATCATAGTCACCAAAGTTGATCGATGGCATAAAAAAACTCCAACATGATCGGTTTTCCAAATGCAGCTATAACTCAACAAAAAATGAAGGTTTGCGAAAGGTAATAGAAGATACGCATATAGAATGCCCAACTATAGTGCAATCCACAATCGTAGTAACCAAAGTTTATTGAGCCCAACGAAAACTCAAACACGACCAGTTTCCTAAACGTACCTATGACTCAACGAAAAATGAAGGTTAGTGAAATGCCAAAGAAAATACATGTATTAAATGTACAACTATAGTGTAATGCACAATCGTAGTCACCAAAGTTGATCGATGGCCAACAAAATCTCAAATACGAGAGTTTTCCCAAATGCGGCTATAACACAACAAAAAATGTGGGTTCGTAAAAGGCGATTAAAAATACACGTATGGCATGAACAACTACAGTGTGATCCAAAAGCATAGTCACCAAACTTGATCGATGGCCCTCAAAAACTCAAACTCGAGCAGTTTCCAAAATGCGGCTATATCTGAACAAAAAATTAAGGTTGACAAAAGCTGATAGATAATTAATGTACAAAATAGACAACTATAGTGCAATCCACAATCGTAGTCACCAAAGTTGATCGATGGCCAACGAAAACTGAAACATGAGCGGTTTCCTAAGTGCTGCTATAATGCAATGAAAAATGAAGATTCGCAAAAGCCGATAGAAAATACACATAAAGAATGCACACCTACAGTGTAATCCACAATCGTAGTCACCAAAGTTGATCGATGGCCTAGAAAAACTCAAACAAGAGCGGTTTCCTAAATGTGGCTATAACTCAATAAAAGATGAAGTTTCGTAAAAGGCGATAGAAAATACGCATATAGAATGCACAACTACATTGTAATCAACAAGCACAGTCACCAAAGTTGATCGATGGCCCACAAAAAGCTCAAACTTGAGCAGTTTCCTAAATGGGGCTATAACTCAACAAAAAATGAAGGTTTCCAAAAGGCGATAGAAAATATGCATACATAATGGACAACTAGAGTGCAATCCACAATTGTAGTCACCAAAGTTAGTCGAAGACTGACTGAACGTTGGTTTAAATCTTGACTGTAACTCAACAAAAATGAAGGTTCGCGAGGATTGATCCGAACATACACATGTATAGAATGCACAACTACATTGTAATCCACAAACGTAGTCACCAAAGTTGATCAGTGACCCACAAAAACTCAAACATGACCATTTTCCTAAATGCGACTATAACTTAATAAAAAATGAAGGTTCGTGAAAGGAAATTAAAAATATTTATACAGAATGCACAACTATAGTACCATCCAAAATTGTAGTCATCAAAAAATATCGATGGCCCAAAAGAACACAAACATGAGCGGTTTCTAAATTGCGCCTATAACTCAACAAAAAATGAAAGTTCGCAAAAGGGGATAGAAAATATTGGTATAGAATGCACAACTACATTGTAATCCACAAACGTAGTAACCAAAGTTGATCAATGGCCCACAAAAACTCAAACACAAGCGGTTTCCTAAATGCTGTTATAACTCTACCAAAAATGAAGGTTTGCAAAACGTGATAGAAAATACGCATATAGAATGCATAACTACAGTGTAATCTACAAACGTTGTCACCTAAGTTGATCGATGGCCCACAAAAACTCAAACACGAGCAGTTTTCCTAAATGCGGCTATAACTCAACAAAAAAGGAAGGTTCGCGAAAGAAAATACTCATATAGAATGCACAAATACAAACTTGTAATCCAAAATTGTAGTCACCAAAGTTGATCAATGGCCCATGAAAACACAAAAATGAGCGGTTTCCTAAATGCGGTGATAACACAATGAAAAAATTAAGGTTCGCGAAACACTATAGAAAATATGCATATAGAATGCACAACTATAGTGTAATCCAGAAGCATGGTCACCAAAGCTAATCAATGGCCCACGAAAGATCAAACATGAGTGGTTTGCTAAATGCTGTTATAACTCAACAAAAAATTTTGATTTTCCCAAATAAAATTGTTTCGTAAATTCGATTTTTGAAGGTTTTTTACATGTTGGTGAAAAATTTGTTTTTCAAAAAGAGGACGATCTGGGTCATCTCAGAATCAGATGCTCTACAAAACTCATTTCTCAGATTTTTCACCAAAACATTCAAACAATTGACCTCTGTTACCTCCACTGCTTCTACTTTTCAAAAAAAAGAAATTTCAAAAACAATTTATTTCCTAAATGCGTCTATAACTCAACGAAAAAGGAAGGTTCTCGAAAGGCGATAGAAAATATGTGTATATAATGCACAACAATAGTGTAATCTACAATTGTTGTCACCAAAGTTGAAACGATGGCCCACAAAAACTCAAACATGAGAGGTTTCCAAAATGTGGCTATCACTCAATCAAAAATGAAGGTTTGCGAAAGGCGACAGCAATTACGTATATAAAATGCAAAAAATACAGTGTAATCCACAATCGTAGTCACCAAAAGCGATTGAAAATATGCATACAAAATGGACAACTATAATGCAATCCACAATCGTAGTCAACTAAGTTGATCGATGGCCCACGAAAGTAAAAAATGAGGTGTTTCCTAAGTGCGGCTATAACTCAATCAAAAATGAAGGTTCATGAAAAGATATAGAAAATATGAATATAGAATCCACAACTATAGTGTAATCCAATATTGTAATCACCAAAGTTGATCGATAGCCTAGAAAAACTCAAGCACAAACGGTTTCTTTAATATAGCTATAACTCAGCAAACAATGAAGGTTCGTGATAGGAAATACAAAATTACAGTGGATAATGCACAACTACTGTGCAGTGCGCAATTGTAGTCACCAAAATTTATCAATGGCCGACGAAAACTCAAACACAAGCGGTTTCCTAAATCAGGGTGTAACTGAACAAAAAATGAATGTTCACGAAAGGTGATAGAAAATACACGTACATAATGGAGAACTACAGTACATTCCACAATGGTAGTCCCAAAGTTGATTGATGGCCCACGAAAATTCAAACACAAGCGGACTCCTAAGTGTGGCTATAACTGAACGAAAAATGAAGGTTTGTGAAAGGTGATAGAAAATACGCGTATATAATGCACAACTACAGTGTAATCCAATATTGTTGTCACCAAAGTTGACCGTGAAAGGAGACTAAAAATATGCATACAAATGCACAACTACAATACAATCCATAATCTTAGTCACCAAAATTAATTGATGGCCCACAAAAGCTCCAACATGAGTGGTTTCCTAAATGCGGTTATAACTGCAGAAAAAATGAAGGTTCACAAATGTTGATGGAAAATATGCATGTAGAATGCACATCTACAATGTAATCCACAAGCGTAGTCACCAAATTTGATTAATGGCCCACAAAAACTCAAAAATGAGCGATTTCCTAAATGTGGCTATAACTCAACAAAAAATGAAGTTTCGCGAAATGAGATAGAAAATTAGTGTTCATAATGCAAAACTATAGTGCAATCCACAATCGTAGTCACAAATTTGATCAATCACCCACGAAAACTCAAACATGAGTGGTTTCGGAAATGTGGCTATAACTGAACAAAAAATGAAGGGTCAGGAAAGGCGATAGAAAATATGCGTATAGAATGGACAGGCACAATGCAATCCACAATCGTAGTCACCAAAGTTGATCGATGGCCAACGAAAATTGAAAGATGAGAGTATAGAATGCATAACTACACTACAATCCACAATCATAGTCACCAAAGTTGATCGATGGCATAAAAAAACTCCAACATGATCGGTTTTCCAAATGCAGCTATAACTCAACAAAAAATGAAGGTTTGCGAAAGGTAATAGAAGATACGCATATAGAATGCCCAACTATAGTGCAATCCACAATCGTAGTAACCAAAGTTTATTGAGCCCAACGAAAACTCAAACACGACCAGTTTCCTAAACGTACCTATGACTCAACGAAATGAAGGTTAAGTGAAATGCCAAAGCCACATGTGATGAAGTAGCACAACTATAGTGTAATGCTGTCGTAGTCACCAAAGAGTTGATCGATGGCCAACAAAATCCTCAAATCACGAGTTTTCCCAAATGCGGCTATAACACAACAAAAAATGTAGGTTCGTAAAAGGCGATTAAAAATACACGTATGGCATGAACAACTACAGTGTGATCCAAAAGCATAGTCACCAAACTTGATCGATGGCCCTCAAAACTCAAACTCGAGCAGTTTCCAAAATGCGGCTATATCTGAACAAAAAATTAAGGTTGACAAAAGCTGATAGATAATTAATGTACAAAATAGACAACTATAGTGCAATCCACAATCGTAGTCACCAAAGTTGATCGATGGCCAACGAAAACTGAAACATGAGCGGTTTCCTAAGTGCTGCTATAATGCAATGAAAAATGAAGATTCGCAAAAGCCGATAGAAAATACACATAAAGAATGCACACCTACAGTGTAATCCACAATCGTAGTCACCAAAGTTGATCGATGGCCTAGAAAAACTCAAACAAGAGCGGTTTCCTAAATGTGGCTATAACTCAATAAAGATGAAGTTTAAGTAAAGCGTGATAGAAAATACGCGTATAAGATGCACAACTACAGTGTAATCCAAGGGTGTAGTCAACAAAGTTGATCGATGGCCCACAAAAACTAAAACTCGAGTGGTTTCCTAAATGGGGCTATAACTCAACAAAAAATGTAGGTTTCCAAAAGGCGATAGAAAATATGCATACATAATGGACAACTAGAGTGCAATCCACAATTGTAGTCACCAAAGTTGATCGAAGACCCATGAAAACTAAAACACGATCAGTTTCCTAAGTACGGCTATAACTCAACAAAAAATGAAGGTTCGCGAAAGTTGATCGAACATACATGTATAGAATGCACAACTACAGTGTAATCCACAATCATAGTCACCAAAGTTGATCAGCGACCCACAAAAACTCAAACATGACCATTTTCCTAAATGCGACTATAACTTAATAAAAAATGAAGGTTCGTGAAAGGAAATTAAAAATATTTATACAGAATGCACAACTATAGTACCATCCAAAATTGTAGTCATCAAAAAATATCGATGGCCCAAAAGAACACAAACATGAGCGGTTTCCAAATTGCGCCTATAACTAAACAAAAAATGAAAGTTCGCAAAAGGGGATAGAAAATATTGGTATAGAATGCACAACTACATTGTAATCCACAAACGTAGTAACCAAAGTTGATCAATGGCCCACAAAAACTCAAACACAAGCGGTTTCCTAAATGCTGTTATAACTCTACCAAAAATGAAGGTTTGCAAAACGTGATAGAAAATACGCATATAGAATGCATAACTACAGTGTAATCTACAAACGTTGTCACCTAAGTTGATCGATGGCCCACAAAATCTCAAACACGAGCAGTTTTCCTAAATGCGGCTATAACTCAACAAAAAAGGAAGGTTCGCGAAAGAAAATACTCATATAGGATGCACAAATACAAACTTGTAATCCAAAATTGTAGTCACCAAAGTTGATCAATGGCCCATGAAAACACAAAAATGAGCGGTTTCCTGAATGCGGTGATAACACAATGAAAAAATTAAGGTTCGCGAAACACTATAGAAAATATGCATATAGAATGCACAACTATAGTGTAATCCAGAAGCATGGTCACCAAAGCTAATCAATGGCCCACGAAAGATCAAACATGAGTGGTTTGCTAAATGCTGTTATAACTCAACAAAAAATTTTGATTTTCCCAAATAAAATTGTTTCGTAAATTCGATTTTTGAAGGTTTTTATGTAGTTGGTGAAAAATTTGTTTTTCAAAAAGAGGACGATCTGGGTCATCTCAGAATCAGATTCTCTACAAAACTCATTTCTCAGATTTTTCACCAAAACATTCAAACAATTTACCTCTGTTACCTCCACTCCTTCTACTTTTCAAAAAAAAGAAATTTCAAAAACAATTTATTTCCTAAATGCGTCTATAACTCAACGAAAAAGGAAGGTTCTCGAAAGGCGATAGAAAATATGTGTATAGAATGCACAACAAGAGTGTCATCTACAATTGTTGTCACCAAAGTTGAACGATGGCCCACAAAAACTCAAACATGAGAGGTTTCCAAAATGTGGCTATCACTCAATAAAAAATGAAGGTTTGCGAAAGGCGACAGCAATTACGTATATAAAAAGCAAAAAATACAGTGTAATCCACAATCGTAGTCACCAAAAGTGATTGAAAATATGCATACAAAATGGACAACTATAATGCAATCCACAATCGTAGTCAACAAAGTTGATCGATGGCCCACGAAAGTAAAAAATGAGGTGTTTCCTAAGTGCGGCTATAACTCAATCAAAAATGAAGGTTCATGAAAAGCTATAGAAAATATGAATATAGAATGCACAACTATAGTGTAATCCAATATTGTAGTCACCAAAGTTGATCGATAGCCTAGAAAAACTCAAGCACAAACGGTTTCTTTAATATAGCTATAACTCAACAAACAATGAAGGTTCGTGATAGGAAATACAAAATTACAGTGGCTAATGCACAACTACTGTGCAGTGCGCAATTGTAGTCACCAAAATTTATCAATGGCCGACGAAAACTCAAACACAAGCGGTTTCCTAAATCAGGATATAACTGAACAAAAAATGAATGTTCACGAAAGGTGATAGAAAATACACGTACATAATGGAGAACTACAGTACATTCCACAATAGTAGTCCCAAAGTTGATTGATGGCCCACGAAAATTCAAACACAGGCGGACTCCTAAGTGTGGCTATAACTGAACGAAAAATGAAGGTTTGTGAAAGGTGATAGAAAATACGCGTATATAATGCACAACTACAGTGTAATCCAATATTGTTGTCACCAAAGTTGACCGTGAAAGGAGATTAAAAATATGCATACAAATGCACAACTACAATACAATCCATAATCTTAGTCACCAAAATTAATTGATGGCCCACAAAAACTCCAACAAGAGTGGTTTCCTAAATGCGGTTATAACTGCAGAAAAAATGAAGGTTCACAAAATGTTGATGGAAAATATATTAGAATGCACATCATACAATGTAATCCACAAGCGTAGTCACCAAATTTGATTAATGGCCCACAAAAACTCAAAAATGAGCGATTTCCTAAATGTGGCTATAACTCGACAAAAAATGAAGTTTCGCGAAATGAGATAGAAAATTAGTGTTCATAATGCAAAACTATAGTGCAATCCACAATCGTAGTCACAAATTTGATCAATCACCCACGAAAACTCAAACATGAGTGGTTTCGGAAATGTGGCTATAACTGAACAAAAAATGAAGGGTCAGGAAAGGCGATAGAAAATATGCGTATAGAATGGACAGGCACAATGCAATCCACAATCGTAGTCACCAAAGTTGATCGATGGCCAACGAAAATTGAAAGATGAGTGTATAGAATGCATAACTACACTACAATCCACAATCATAGTCACCAAAGTTGATCGATGGCATAAAAAAACTCCAACATGATCGGTTTTCCAAATGCAGCTATAACTCAACAAAAAATGAAGGTTTGCGAAAGGTAATAGAAGATACGCATATAGAACGCCCAACTATAGTGCAATCCACAATCGTAGTAACCAAAGTTTATTGAGCCCAACGAAAACTCAAACACGACCAGTTTCCTAAACGTACCTATGACTCAACGAAAAATGAAGGTTCGTGACATGCCAAAGAAAATACATGTATTAAATGTACAACTATAGTGTAATGCACAATCGTAGTCACCAGAGTTGATCGATGGCCAACAAAATCTCAAATACGAGAGTTTTCCCAAATGCGGCTATAACACAACAAAAAATGTAGGTTCGTAAAAGGCGATTAAAAATACACGTATGGCATGAACAACTACAGTGTGATCCAAAAGCATAGTCACCAAACTTGACCGATGGCCCTCAAAAACTCAAACTCGAGCAGTTTCCAAAATGCGGCTATATCACGAACAAAAATTAAAAGGTTGACAAAGGCGATAGATAATTAATGTACAAAATAGACAACTATAGTACGATACTGTCCGTGAGTCACCAAAGTTGATCGATGGCCAACGAAAACTGAAACATGAGCGGTTTCCTAAGTGCTGCTATAAAGCAATGAAAAATGAAGATTCGCAAAAGCCGATAGAAAATACACATAAAGAATGCACACCTACAGTGTAATCCACAATCGTAGTCACCAAAGTTGATCGATGGCCTAGAAAAACTCAAACAAGAGCGGTTTCCTAAATGTGGCTATAACACAATAAAAGATGAAGTTTCGTAAAAGGCGATAGAAAATACGCATATAGAATGCACAACTACATTGTAATCAACAAGCACAGTCACCAAAGTTGATCGATGGCCCACAAAAAACTCAAACTTGAGCAGTTTCCTAAATGGGGCTATAACTCAACAAAAAATGAAGGTTTCCAAAAGGCGATAGAAAATATGCATACATAATGGACAACTAGAGTGCAATCCACAATTGTAGTCACCAAAGTTGATCGAAGACCCATGAAAACTAAAACACGATCAGTTTCCTAAGTACGGCTATAACTCAACAAAAAATGAAGGTTTGCGAAAGTTGATCGAACATACATGTATAGAATGCACAACTACAGTGTAATCCACAATCATAGTCACCAAAGTTGATCAGCGACCCACAAAAACTCAAACATGACCATTTTCCTAAATGCGACTATAACTTAATAAAAAATGAAGGTTCGTGAAAGGAAATTAAAAATATTTATACAGAATGCACAACTATAGTACCATCCAAAATTGTAGTCATCAAAAATATCGATGGCCCAAAAGAACACTTACAAACATGGCGGTTTCCAAATTTAGCCTATAACTCAACAAAAATGAAAGTTAAGCAAAGGGGATAGAAATATTGGTATAGAATGCTGCTTGTTGCCAATCCACAAGCGTAGTAACCAAAGTTGATCAATGTGGCCCAAAACTCAAACACAAAGCGGTTTCCTAAATGCTTGTTTATAACTCTACAAAAATGAAGGTTGCAAAACGTGATAGAAAATACGCATATAGAATGCATAACTACAGTGTAATCTACAAACGTTGTCACCTAAGTTGATCCATGGCCCACAAAAACTCAAACACGAGCAGTTTTCCTAAATGCGGCTATAACTCAACAAAAAAGGAAGGTTCGCGAAAGAAAATACTCATATAGAATGCACAAATACAAACTTGTAATCCAAAATCGTAGTCACCAAAGTTGATCAATGGCCCATGAAAACACAAAAATGAGCGGTTTCCTAAATGCGGTGATAACACAATGAAAAAATTAAGGTTCGTGAAACACTATAGAAAATATGCATATAGAATGCACAACTATAGTGTAATCCAGAAGCATGGTCACCAAAGCTAATCAATGGCCCATGAAAGATCAAACATGAGTGGTTTGCTAAATGCTGTTATAACTCAACAAAAAATTTTGATTTTCCCAAATAAAATTGTTTCGTAAATTCGATTTTTGAAGGTTTTTTACATGTTGGTGAAAAATTTGTTTTTCAAAAAGAGGACGATCTGGGTCATCGCAGAATCAGATTCTCTACAAAACTCATTTCTCAGATTTTTCACCAAAACATTCAAACAATTTACCTCTGTTACCTCCACTGCTTCTACTTTTCAAAAAAAAGAAATTACAAAAACAATTTATTTCCTAAATGCGTCTATAACTCAACGAAAAAGGAAGGTTCTCGAAAGGCGATAGAAAATATGTGTATAGAATGCACAACAATAGTGTCATCTACAATTGTTGTCACCAAAGATGAACGATGGCCCACAAAAACTCAAACATGAGAGGTTTCCAAAATGTGGCTATCACTCAATAAAAAATGAAGGTTTGCGAAAGGCGACAGCAATTACTTATATAAAATGCAAAAAATACAGTGTAATCCACAATCGTAGTCACCAAAAGCGATTGAAAATATGCATACAAAATGGACAACTATAATGCAATCCACAATCGTAGTCAACAAAGTTGATCGATGGCCCACGAAAGTAAAAAATGAGGTGTTTCCTAAGTGCGGCTATAACTCAATCAAAAATGAAGGTTCATGAAAAGATATAGAAAATATGAATATAGAATGCACAACTATAGTGTAATCCAATATTGTAATCACCAAAGTTGATCGATAGCCTAGAAAAACTCAAGCACAAACGGTTTCTTTAATATAGCTATAACTCAACAAACAATGAAGGTTCGTGATAGGAAATACAAAATTACAGTGGATAATGCACAACTACTGTGCAGTGCGCAATTGTAGTCACCAAAATTTATCAATGGCCGACGAAAACTCAAACACAAGCGGTTTCCTAAATCAGGGTATAACTGAACAAAAAATGAATGTTCACGAAAGGTGATAGAAAATACACGTACATAATGGAGAACTACGGTACATTCCACAATAGTAGTCCCAAAGTTGATTGATGGCCCACGAAAATTCAAACACAAGCGGACTCCTAAGTGTGGCTATAACTGAACGAAAAATGAAGGTTTGTGAAAGGTGATAGAAAATACGCGTATATAATGCACAACTACAGTGTAATCCAATATTGTTGTCACCAAAGTTGACCGTGAAAGGAGATTAAAAATATGCATACAAATGCACAACTACAATACAATCCATAATCTTAGTCACCAAAATTAATTGATGGCCCACAAAAACTCCAACATGAGTGGTTTCCTAAATGCGGTTATAACTGCAGAAAAAATGAAGGTTCACAAATGTTGATGGAAAATATGCATGTAGAATGCACACCTACAATGTAATCCACAAGCGTAGTCACCAAATTTGATTAATGGCCCACAAAAACTCAAAAATGAGCGATTTCCTAAATGTGGCTATAACTCAACAAAAAATGAAGTTCGCTGAAATGAGATAGAAAAATTAGTGTTCATAATGCAAGCTATAGTGCGAAATCCTGTCGTAGTCACAAATTTGATCAATCGCCCACGAAAACTCAAACATGAGTGGTTTCGGAAATGTGGCTATAACTGAACAAAAAATGAAGGGTCAGGAAAGGCGATAGAAAATATGCGTATAGAATGGACAGGCACAATGCAATCCCACAATCGTAGTCACCAAAGTTGATCGATGTAGCGAAAATTGAGAAAGATAGTGTATAGAATGCATAACTACACTACAATCCACAATCATAGTCACCAAAGTTGATCGATGGCATAAAAAAACTCCAACATGATCGGTTGTCCAAATGCAGCTATAACTCAACAAAAAATGAAGGTTTGCGAAAGGTAATAGAAGATACGCATATAGAATGCCCAACTATAGTGCAATCCACAATCCTAGTAACCAAAGTTTATTGAGCCCAACGAAAACTCAAACACGACCCGGTTTCATACCTATGACTCAACGAAAAATGAAGGTTCGTGAAATGCCGAAGAAAATACATGTATTAAATGTACAACTATAGTGTAATGCACAATCGTAGTCACCAAAGTTGATCGATGGCCAACAAAATCTCAAATACGAGAGGTTTCCCAAATGCGGCTATAACACAACAAAAAATGTAGGTTCGTAAAAGGCGATTAAAAATACACGTATGGCATGAACAACTACAGTGTGATCCAAAAGCATAGTCACCAAACTTGATCGATGGCCCTCAAAAACTCAAACTCGAGCAGTTTCCAAAATGCGGCTATATCTGAACAAAAAATTAAGGTTGACAAAAGCTGATAGATAATTAATGTACAAAATAGACAACTATAGTGCAATCCACAATCGTAGTCACAAAGTTGATCGATGGCCAACGAAAGCTGAGAACATGGCCGGTTCTAAGTGCTGCTATAATGCAATATGAAAAATGAAGATTAGCAAAAGCCCGATAGAAAATGCATAAAGAATGCACACCTACGGTGAAATCACAATCGTAGTCACCAAAGTTGATCGATGTACAGAAAAACTCAAACAAGGCGGTTTCTAAATGTGGCTACTCTTCGATAAAGATGAAGTTTAAAGTAAAAGCCGATAGAAAATACGCATATAGAATGCACAACTACATTGTAATCAACAAGCACAGTCACCAAAGTTGATCGATGGCCCACAAAAAACTCAAACTTGAGCAGTTTCCTAAATGGGGCTATAACTCAACAAAAAATGAAGGTTTCCAAAAGGCGATAGAAAATATGCATACATAATGGACAACTAGAGTGCAATCCACAATTGTAGTCACCAAAGTTGATCGAAGACCCATGAAAACTAAAACACGATCAGTTTCCTAAGTACGGCTATAACTAAACAAAAAATGAAGGTTTGCGAAAGTTGATCGAACATACATGTATAGAATGCACAACTACAGTGTAATCCACAATCATAGTCACCAAAGTTGATCAGCGACCCACAAAAACTCAAACATGACCATTTTCCTAAATGCGACTATAACTTAATAAAAAATGAAGGTTCGTGAAAGGAAATTAAAAATATTTATACAGAATGCACAACTATAGTACCATCCAAAATTGTAGTCATCAAAAAATATCGATGGCCCAAAAGAACACAAACATGAGCGGTTTCCAAATTGCGCCTATAACTCAACAAAAAATGAAAGTTCGCAAAAGGGGATAGAAAATATTGGTATAGAATGCACAACTACATTGTAATCCACAAACGTAGTAACCAAAGTTGATCAATGGCCCACAAAAACTCAAACACAAGCGGTTTCCTAAATGCTGTTATAACACTACCAAAAATGAAGGTTTGCAAAACGTGATAGAAAATACGCATATAGAATGCATAACTACAGTGTAATCTACAAACGTTGTCACCTAAGTTGATCGATGGCCCACAAAAACTCAAACACGAGCAGTTTTCCTAAATGCGGCTATAACTCAACAAAAAAGGAAGGTTCGCGAAAGAAAATACTCATATAGAATGCACAAATACAAACTTGTAATCCAAAATTGTAGTCACCAAAGTTGATCAATGGCCCATGAAAACACAAAAATGAGCGGTTTCCTAAATGCGGTGATAACACAATGAAAAAATTAAGGTTCGCGAAACACTATAGAAAATATGCATATAGAATGCACAACTATAGTGTAATCCAGAAGCATGGTCACCAAAGCTAATCAATGGCCCACGAAAGATCAAACATGAGTGGTTTGCTAAATGCTGTTATAGCTCAACAAAAAATTTTGATTTTCCCAAATAAAATTGTTTCGTAAATTCGATTTTTGAAGGTTTTTTACATGTTGGTGAAAAATTTGTTTTTCAAAAAGAGGACGATCTGGGTCATCTCAGAATCAGTTCTCTACAAAACTCATTTCTGATTTTCACCGAAACATTCAAACAAACACCTCACAGTACCTCCCTTTGCTTCTACTTTTCAAAAATTTCAAAAACAATTTATTTCCTAAATGCGTCTATAACTCAACGAAAAAGGAAGGTTCTCGAAAGGCGATAGAAAATATGTGTATAGAATGCACAACAATGGTGTCATCTACAATTGTTGTCACCAAAAAGTTGATGGCCCACAAAAACTCAAACATGAGAGGTTCAAATGTGGCTATCACTCAATAAAAAATGAAGGTTTGCAAAAGGCGACAGAAAATACGTGTATAAAATGCAAAAAATACAGTGTAATCCACAATCGTAGTCACCAAAAGCGATTGAAAATATGCATACAAAATGGACAACTATAATGCAATCCACAATCGTAGTCAACAAAGTTGATCGATGGCCCACGAAAGTAAAAAATGAGGGGTTTCCTAAGTGCGGCTATAACTCAATCAAAAATGAAGGTTCATGAAAAGATATAGAAAATATGAATATAGAATGCACAACTATAGTGTAATCCAATATTATAATCCCTGCCAAAGTTGATGATAGCCTAGAAAACTCAAACTAGCTTGGTTTCTTTAATATAAGCTATAGCAACAAACAATGAGGTTAAGTGATAGGAAATACAATTAGATGGATAATGCACAACTCATGCGATGCGCAGTGTAGTCACCAAAATTTATCAATAGCCTTGAGAAACTCAAAACTAGCGGTTTCCTAAATGTGAGTATATTGAACAAAATGAATAGAAGGTGATGAAAATACCGCGTACATAATGGAAACTAGGAGTACATTCAATATAGTAGTCCCAAAGGTTATTATTTACCCGAAAATTCAAACCTGGCGGACTCTAAGTGTGTATATTGAAACGAAAATGAGTTTGTGAAAGGTGATGAAAATCACAGCGTATATAAGTACAACTTCTGATTAATCCAATATTGTTTGTCACAAGTTGGCCAGTGAGGAGATTAAAATATGCACACAAAATGCACAACTACAATACAATCCATAATCTTAGTCACCAAAATTAATTGATGGCCTACAAAAACTCCAACATGAGTGGTTTCCTAAATGCGGTTATAACTGCAGAAAAAATGAAGGTTCACAAATGTTGATGGAAAATATGCATGTAGAATGCACATCTACAATGTAATCCACAAGCGTAGTCACCAAATTTGATTAATGGCCCACAAAAACTCAAAAATGAGCGATTTCCTAAATGTGGCTATAACTCAACAAAAAATGAAGTTTCGCGAAATGAGATAGAAAATTAGTGTTCATAATGCAAAACTATAGTGCAATCCACAATCGTAGTCACAAATTTGATCAATCACCCACGAAAACTCAAACATGAGTGGTTTCGGAAATGTGGCTATAACTGAACAAAAAATGAAGGGTCAGGAAAGGCGATAGAAAATATGCGTATAGAATGGACAGGCACAATGCAATCCACAATCGTAGTCACCAAAGTTGATCGATGGCCAACGAAAATTGAAAGATGAGTGTATAGAATGCATAACTACACTACAATCCACAATCATAGTCACCAAAGTTGATCGATGGCATAAAAAAACTCCAACATGATCGGTTTTCCAAATGCAGCTATAACTCAACAAAAAATGAAGGTTTGCGAAAGGTAATAGAAGATACGCACATAGAATGCCCAACTATGGTCTGATCTGTCTGACAGTAACAAGAGTTTAATGAATAGCGAAAACTCAAACCACGACCGGTTCCTAAAGTACCTATGACTCTTGAAAATGAAGGTTATTGAAATGCCAAGAAAATACATACATTAAATGTACAACTATAGTGTAATGCCTGATCGTAGTCACCGAAGTTGATCAATTATTATAAAATCTCAAAATAGAGTTTTCCAAATCACGGCTATACTTACAACAAAATGGTTAGTAAAGTGATTAAAAATACCATTATTAGCATGAACAACTCTGATTAGTCCAAAGCATAGTCACCAAACTTAGTCGGTGGCCCTCAAAAAGCTCAAACTCGGTTTCCAAAATGTGACTATCTGAACAAAATTAAAGGTTGACAAAAGGCGATGAATGAGTAATGTACAAAATAGACAACTATAGTGCAATCCACAATCGTAGTCACCAAGGTTGATCGATGGCCAACGAAAACTGAAACATGAGCGGTTTCCTAAGTGCTGCTATAATGCAATGAAAAATGAAGATTCGCAAAAGCCGATAGAAAATACACATAAAGAATGCACACCTACAGTGTAATCCACAATCGTAGTCACCAAAGTTGATCGATGGCATAGAAAAACTCAAACAAGAGCGGTTTCCTAAATGTGGCTATAACTCAATAAAAGATGAAGTTTCGTAAAAGGCGATAGAAAATACGCATATAGAATGCACAACTACATTGTAATCAACAAGCACAGTCACCAAAGTTGATCGATGGCCCACAAAAAACTCAAACTTGAGCAGTTTCCTAAATGGGGCTATAACTCAACAAAAAATGAAGGTTTCCAAAAGGCGATAGAAAATATGCATACATAATGGACAACTAGAGTGCAATCCACAATTGTAGTCACCAAAGTTGATCGAAGACCCATGAAAACTAAAACACGATCAGTTTCCTAAGTACGGCTATAACTCAACAAAAAATGAAGGTTTGCGAAAGTTGATCGAACATACATGTATAGAATGCACAACTACAGTGTAATCCACAATCATAGTCACCAAAGTTGATCAGCGACCCACAAAAACTCAAACATGACCATTTTCCTAAATGCGACTATAACTTAATAAAAAATGAAGGTTCGTGAAAGGAAATTAAAAATATTTATACAGAATGCACAACTATGGTACCATCCAAAATTGTAGTCATCAAAAAATATCGATGGCCCAAAAGAACACAAACATGAGCGGTTTCCAAATTGCGCCTATAACTCAACAAAAATGAAAGTTACTTAAAGGGACGAAAATATTGGTATAGATACTTTAACTACATTTATGAAATCCTGGCCTTCTAGTAACAAAGTTGATGATAGCCTAAAAACTCAAACACAAGCGGTTTCTAAATCTTTGACTATATCTACCAAAATAGAGTTTACCAAAAGTGATATTTTGAAAATCGCATATAGAATGCATAACTTCTGATTGTAATCTACCAACATTGTCCACCCTAAATTGATCGATGGCCCACAACTAAACACTGACGGTTTTCCTAAATCATTATAACTCAACAAAAAGAAGTCAACGAAAATACTCATATAGAATGCACAAATACAAACTTGTAATCCAAAATTGTTGTCACCAAAGTTGATCAATGGCCCATGAAAACACAAAAATGAGCGGTTTCCTAAATGCGGTGATAACACAATGAAAAAATTAAGGTTCGCGAAACACTATAGAAAATATGCATATAGAATGCACAACTATAGTGTAATCCAGAAGCATGGTCACCAAAGCTAATCAATGGCCCACGAAAGATCAAACATGAGTGGTTTGCTAAATGCTGTTATAACTCAACAAAAAATTTTGATTTTCCCAAATAAAATTGTTTCGTAAATTCGATTTTTGAAGGTTTTTTACATGTTGGTGAAAAATTTGTTTTTCAAAAAGAGGACGATCTGGGTCATCTCAGAATCAGATTGTCTACAAAACTCATTTCTCAGATTTTTCACCAAAACATTCAAACAATTTACCTCTGTTACCTCCACTGCTTCTACTTTTCAAAAAAAAGAAATTTCAAAAACAATTTATTTCCTAAAAGCGTCTATAACTCAACGAAAAAGGAAGGTTCTCGAAAGGCGATAGAAGAAAATATGTGTATAGAATACTATGATAATTAATCATCTACAATTGTTGTCACAAAAAGGATGAAACGATATTACAAAACTCAAACAGCGAAGAGGTTTCAAAATGGCTATCATCAATAAAAATAAGGGATTTCGCGAAAGCGACCTTAGTCATTATATAAAATGCAAAAAATACAGTGTAATCCACAATCGTAGTCACCAAAAGCGATTGAAAATATGCATACAAAATGGACAACTATAATGCAATCCACAATCGTAGTCAACTAAGTTGATCGATGGCCCACGAAAGTAAAAAATGAGGTGTTTCCTAAGTGCGGCTATAACTCAATCAAAAATGACGGTTCATGAAAAGCTATAGAAAATATGAATATAGAATGCACAACTATAGTGTAATCCAATATTGTAATCACCAAAGTTGATCGATAGCCTAGAAAAACTCAAGCACAAACGATTTCTTTAATATAGCTATAACTCAACAAACAATGAAGGTTCGTGATAGGAAATACAAAATTACAGTGGATAATGCACAACTACTGTGCAGTGCGCAATTGTAGTCACCAAAATTTATCAATGGCCGACGAAAACTCAAACACAAGCGGTTTCCTAAATCAGGGTATAACTGAACAAAAAATGAAGGTTCACGAAAGGTGATAGAAAATACACGTACATAATGGAGAACTACAGTACATTCCACAATAGTAGTCCCAAAGTTGATTGATGGCCCACGAAAATTCAAACACAAGCGGACTCCTAAGTGTGGCTATAACTGAACGAAAAATGAAGGATTGTGAAAGGTGATAGAAAATACGCGTATATAATGCACAACTACAGTGTAATCCAATATTGTTGTCACCAAAGTTGACCGTGAAAGGAGATTAAAAATATGCATACAAATGCACAACTACAATACAATCCATAATCTTAGTCACCAAATTAATTGATGGCCCACAAAAACTCCAACATGAGTGGTTTCCTAAATGCGGTTATAACTGCAGAAAAAATGAAGGTTCGCAAATGTTGATGGAAAATATGCATGTAGAATGCACATCTACAATGTAATCCACAAGCGTAGTCACCAAATTTGATTAATGGCCCACAAAAACTCAAAAATGAGCGATTTCCTAAATGTGGCTATAACTCAACAAAAAATGAAGCTTCGCGAAATGAGATAGAAAATTAGTGTTCATAATGCAAAACTATAGTGCAATCCACAATCGTAGTCACAAATTTGATCAATCACCCACGAAAACTCAAACATGAGTGGTTTCGGAAATGTGGCTATAACTGAACAAAAAATGAAGGGTCAGGAAAGGCGATAGAAAATATGCGTATAGAATGGACAAGCACAATGCAATCCACAATCGTAGTCACCAAAGTTGATCGATGGCCAACGAAAATTGAAAGATGAGTGTATAGAATGCATAACTACACTACAATCCACAATCATAGTCACCAAAGTTGATCGATGGCATAAAAAAACTCCAACATGATCGGTTTTCCAAATGCAGCTATAACTCAACAAAAAATGAAGGTTTGCGAAAGGTAATAGAAGATACGCATATAGAATGCCCAACTATAGTGCAATCCACAATCGTAGTAACCAAAGTTTATTGAGCCCAACGAAAACTCAAGCACGACCAGTTTCCTAAACGTACCTATGACTCAACGAAAAATGAAGGTTCGTGAAATGCCAAAGAAAATACATGTATTAAATGTACAACTATGGTGTAATGCACAATCGTAGTCACCAAAGTTGATCGATGGCCAACAAAATCTCAAATACGAGAGTTTTCCCAAATGCGGCTATAACACAACAAAAAATGTAGGTTCGTAAAAGGCGATCAAAAATACACGTATGGCATGAACAACTACAGTGTGATCCAAAAGCATAGTCACCAAACTTGATCGATGGCCCTCAAAAACTCAAACTCGAGCAGTTTCCAAAATGCGGCTATATCTGAACAAAAAATTAAGGTTGACAAAAGCTGATAGATAATTAATGTACAAAATAGACAACTATAGTGCAATCCACAATCGTAGTCACCAAAGTTGATCGATGGCCAACGAAAACTGAAACATGAGCGGTTTCCTAAGTGCGGCTATAATGCAATGAAAAATGAAGATTCGCAAAAGCCGATAGAAAATACACATAAAGAATGCACACCTACAGTGTAATCCACAATCGTAGTCACCAAAGTTGATCGATGGCCTAGAAAAACTCAAACAAGAGCGGTTTCCTAAATGTGGCTATAACTCGATAAAAGATGAAGTTTCGTAAAAGGCGATAGAAAATAC
>VDFB02298691.1:0-24041 GCA_007258455.2 Sequoia sempervirens | reverse complement strand
AAGCGGTTTCCTAAATCAGGGTATAACTGAACAAAAAATGAATGTTCACGAAAGGTGATAGAAAATACACGTACATAATGGAGAACTACAGTACATTCCACAATAGTAGTCCCAAAGTTGATTGATGGCCCACGAAAATTCAAACACAAGCGGACTCCTAAGTGTGGCTATAACTGAACGAAAAATGAAGGTTTGTGAAAGGTGATAGAAAATACGCGTATATAATGCACAACTACAGTGTAATCCAATATTTTTGTCACCAAAGTTGACCGTGAAAGGAGATTAAAAATATGCATACAAATGCACAACTTCTGTCCACAATCCATAATCTGGTCACCAAGATGGTGATGGCCCCAAAACTCCAACATGAGTGGTTTCCTAAATGCGGTTATAACTGCAGAAAAAATGAAGGTTAACAAATGTTGATGGAAAATATGCATGTAGAATGCACATCTACAATGTAATCCACAAGCGTAGTCACCAAATTTGATTAATGGCCCACAAAAACTCAACAATGAGCGATTTCCTAAATGTGGCTATAACTCAACAAAAAATGAAGTTTCGCGAAATGAGATAGAAAATTAGTGTTCATAATGCAAAACTATAGTGCAATCCACAATCGTAGTCACAAATTTGATCAAGCACCCACGAAAACTCAAACATGAGTGGTTTCGGAAATGTGGCTATAACTGAACAAAAAATGAAGGGTCAGGAAAGGCGATAGAAAATATGCGTATAGAATGGACAGGCACAATGCAATCCACAATCGTAGTCACCAAAGTTGATCGATGGCCAACGAAAATTGAAAGATGAGTGTATAGAATGCATAACTACACTACAATCCACAATCATAGTCACCAAAGTTGATCGATGGCATAAAAAAACTCCAACATGAGCGGTTTTCCAAATGCAGCTATAACTCAACAAAAAATGAAGGTTTGCGAAAGGTAATAGAAGATACGCATATAGAATGCCCAACTATAGTGCAATCCACAATCGTAGTAACCAAAGTTTATTGAGCCCAACGAAAACTCAAACACGACCAGTTTCCTACACGTACCTATGACTCAACGAAAAATGAAGGTTCGTGAAATGCCAAAGAAAATACATGTATTAAATGTACAACTATGGTGTAATGCACAATCGTAGTCACCAAAGTTGATCGATGGCCAACAAAATCTCAAATACGAGAGTTTTCCCAAATGCGGCTATAACACAACAAAAAATGTAGGTTCGTAAAAGGCGATTAAAAATACACGTATGGCATGAACAACTACAGTGTGATCCAAAAGCATAGTCACCAAACTTGATCGATGGCCCTCAAAAACTCAAACTCGAGCAGTTTCCAAAATGCGGCTATATCTGAACAAAAAATTAAGGTTGACAAAAGCTGATAGATAATTAATGTACAAAATAGACAACTATAGTGCAATCCACAATCGTAGTCACCAAAGTTGATCGATGGCCAACGAAAACTGAAACATGAGCGGTTTCCTAAGTGCTGCTATAACGCAATGAAAAATGAAGATTCGCAAAAGCCGATAGAAAATACACATAAAGAATGCACACCTACAGTGTAATCCACAATCGTAGTCACCAAAGTTGATCGATGGCCTAGAAAAACTCAAACAAGAGCGGTTTCCTAAATGTGGCTATAACTCAATAAAAGATGAAGTTTCGTAAAAGGCGATAGAAAATACGCATTTAGAATGCACAACTACATTGTAATCAACAAGCACAGTCACCAAAGTTGATCGATGGCCCACAAAAAACTCAAACTTGAGCAGTTTCCTAAATGGGGCTATAACTCAACAAAAAATGAAGGTTTCCAAAAGGCGATAGAAAATATGCATACATAATGGACAACTAGAGTGCAATCCACAATTGTAGTCACCAAAGTTGATCGAAGACCCATGAAAACTAAAACACGATCAGTTTCCTAAGTACGGCTATAACTCAACAAAAAATGAAGGTTTGCGAAAGTTGATCGAACATACATGTATAGAATGCACAACTACAGTGTAATCCACAATCATAGTCACCAAAGTTGATCAGCGACCCACAAAAACTCAAACATGACCATTTTCCTAAATGCGACTATAACTTAATAAAAAATGAAGGTTCGTGAAAGGAAATTAAAAACATTTATACAGAATGCACAACTATAGTACCATCCAAAATTGTAGTCATCAAAAATGTGATGGCCCAAAGAACACAAACATAGGCGGTTTCCAAATTAGCGCCTATAACTCAACAAAAATGAAAGTTAGCAAAGGGATAGAAAATATTGGTATAAGTGCACAACTTCATTGTAATCCACAAGCGTGAAAGTAACCAAAGAGTTGATCAATGGCCCTAAAGGCTTAAACACAATGGTTTCCTAAATCATTTATAGCTCTACCAAAATGAAGGTTTGCAAAGCGTATTGATAGAAAATACATATAGAATGCATAACTACAGTGTAATCTACAAACGTTGTCACCTAACTTGATCGATGGCCCACAAAAACTCAAACACGAGCAGTTTTCCTAAATGCGGCTATAACTCAACAAAAAAGGAAGGTTCGCGAAAGAAAATACTCATATAGAATGCACAAATACAAGCTTGTAATCCAAAATTGTAGTCACCAAAGTTGATCAATGGCCCATGAAAACACAAAAATGAGCGGTTTCCTAAATGCGGTGATAACACAATGAAAAAATTAAGGTTAGCGAAACACTATAGAAAATATGCATATAGAATGCACAACTATAGTGTAATCCGAGTATGGTCGCAAGCTAATCAATGGCCCGAAAGATCAAACATGAGTGGTTTGCTAAATGCTGTTATAACTCAACAAAAAATTTTGATTTTCCCAAATAAAATTGTTTCGTAAATTCGATTTTTGAAGGTTTTTTACATGTTGGTGAAAAATTTGTTTTTCAAAAAGAGGACGATCTGGGTCATCTCAGAATCAGATTCTCTACAAAACTCATTTCTCAGATTTTTCACCAAAACATTCAAACAATTTACCTCTGTTACCTCCACTGCTTCTACTTTTCAAAAAAAAGAAATTTCAAAAACAATTTATTTCCTAAATGCGTCTATAACTCAACGAAAAAGGAAGGTTCTCGAAAGGCGATAGAAAATATGTGTATAGAATGCACAACAATAGTGTCATCTACAATTATTTGTCACCAAAGTTGAAAGCGATGGCCCACAAAAACTCAAACATGAGGAGGTTTCCAGTATGGCTATCACTCAATAAAAAATGAAGGTTTGCGAAAGGCGACAGCAATTACGTATATAAAATGCAAAAAATACAGTGTAATCCACAATCGTAGTCACCAAAGCGATTGAAAATATGCATACAAAATGGACAACTATAATGCAATCCACAATCGTAGTCAACAAAGTTGATCGATGGCCCACGAAAGTAAAAAATGAGGTGTTTCCTAAGTGCGGCTATAACTCAATCAAAAATGAAGGTTCATGAAAAGCTATAGAAAATATGAATATAGAATGCACAACTATAGTGTAATCCAATATTGTAATCACCAAAGTTGATCGATAGCCTAGAAAAACTCAAGCACAAGCGGTTTCTTTAATATAGCTATAACTCAACAAACAATGAAGGTTCGTGATAGGAAATACAAAATTACAGTGGATAATGCACAACTACTGTGCAGTGCGCAATTGTAGTCACCAAAATTTATCAATGGCCGACGAAAACTCAAACACAAGCGGTTTCCTAAATCAGGGTATAACTGAACAAAAAATGAAGGTTCACGAAAGGTGATAGAAAATACACGTACATAATGGAGAACTACAGTACATTCCACAATAGTAGTCCCAAAGTTGATTGATGGCCCACGAAAATTCAAACACAAGCGGACTCCTAAGTGTGGCTATAACTGAACGAAAAATGAAGGTTTGTGAAAGGTGATAGAAAATACGTGTATATAATGCACAACTACAGTGTAATCCAATATTGTTGTCACCAAAGTTGACCGTGAAAGGAGATTAAAAATATGCATACAAATGCACAACTACAATACAATCCATAATCTTAGTCACCAAAATTAATTGATGGCCCACAAAAACTCCAACATGAGTGGTTTCCTAAATGCGGTTATAACTGCAGAAAAAATGAAGGTTCACAAATGTTGATGGAAAATATGCATGTAGAATGCACATCTGATATAATCCACAAAATGATCACCAAATTTGATTAATGGCCACAAAAACTCAAAAATGGCCCGATTTCCTAAATGTGGCTATAACTCAACAAAAAATGAAGTTTCGCGAAATGAGATAGAAAATTAGTGTTCATAATGCAAAACTATAGTGCAATCCACAATCGTAGTCACAAATTTGATCAATCACCCACGAAAACTCAAACATGAGTGGTTTCGGAAATGTGGCTATAACTGAACAAAAAATGAAGGGTCAGGAAAGGCGATAGAAAATATGCGTATAGAATGGACAAGCACAATGCAATCCACAATCGTAGTCACCAAAGTTGATCGATGGCCAACGAAAATTGAAAGATGAGTGTATAGAATGCATAACTACACTACAATCCACAATCATAGTCACCAAAGTTGATCGATGGCATAAAAAAACTCCAACATGATCGGTTTTCCAAATGCAGCTATAACTAAACAAAAAATGAAGGTTTGCGAAAGGTAATAGAAGATACGCATATAGAATGCCCAACTATAGTGCAATCCACAATCGTAGTAACCAAAGTTTATTGAGCCCAACGAAAACTCAAACACGACCAGTTTCCTAAACGTACCTAAGACTCAACGAAAAATGAAGGTTCGTGAAATGCCAAAGAAAATACATGTATTAAATGTACAACTATGGTATGACTACTGTCGTAGTCACCAAAGAGTTGATGAATGGCCAACAAAATCTAAATCACGAGTTTTCCCAAATGCGATATAACACAACAAAAATGTAGGTTAAGTAAAGAAGTGATTTCAAAAATACACGTATGGCATGAACAACTACAGTGTGATCCAAAAGCATAGTCACCAAACTTGATCGATGGCCCTCAAAAACTCAAACTCGAGCAGTTTCCAAAATGCGGCTATATCTGAACAAAAAATTAAGGTTGACAAAAGCTGATAGATAATTAATGTACAAAATAGACAACTATAGTGCAATCCACAATCGTAGTCACCAAAGTTGATCGATGGCCAACGAAAACTGAAACATGAGCGGTTTCCTAAGTGCTGCTATAATGCAATGAAAAATGAAGATTCGCAAAAGCCGATAGAAAATACACATAAAGAATGCACACCTACAGTGTAATCCACAATCGTAGTCACCAAAGTTGATCGATGGCCTAGAAAAACTCAAACAAGAGCGGTTTCCTAAGTGTGGCTATAACTCAATAAAAGATGAAGTTTCGTAAAAGGCGATAGAAAATACGCATATAGAATGTACAACTACATTGTAATCAACAAGCACAGTCACCAAAGTTGATCGATGGCCCACAAAAAACTCAAACTTGAGCAGTTTCCTAAATGGGGCTATAACTCAACAAAAAATGAGGGTTTCCAAAAGGCGATAGAAAATATGCATACATAATGGACAACTAGAGTGCAATCCACAATTGTAGTCACCAAAGTTGATCGAAGGCCCATGAAAACTAAAACACGATTAGTTTCCTAAGTACGGCTATAACTCAACAAAAAATGAAGGTTTGCGAAAGTTGATCGAACATACATGTATAGAATGCACAACTACAGTGTAATCCACAATCATAGTCACCAAAGTTGATCAGCGACCCACAAAAACTCAAACATGACCATTTTCCTAAATGCGACTATAACTTAATAAAAAATGAAGGTTCGTGAAAGGAAATTAAAAATATTTATACAGAATGCACAACTATAGTACCATCCAAAATTGTAGTCATCAAAAAATATCGATGGCCCAAAAGAACACAAACATGAGCGGTTTCCAAATTGCGCCTATAACTCAACAAAAAATGAAAGTTCGCAAAAGGGGATAGAAAATATTGGTATAGAATGCACAACTACATTGTAATCCACAAACGTAGTAACCAAAGTTGATCAATGGCCCACAAAAACTCAAACACAAGCGGTTTCCTAAATGCTGTTATAACTCTACCAAAAATGAAGGTTTGCAAAACGTGATAGAAAATACGCATATAGAATGCATAACTACAGTGTAATCTACAAACGTTGTCACCTAAGTTGATCGATGGCCCACAAAAACTCAAACACGAGCAGTTTTCCTAAATGCGGCTATAACTCAACAAAAAAGGAAGGTTCGCGAAAGAAAATACTCATATAGAATGCACAAATACAAACTTGTAATCCAAAATTGTAGTCACCAAAGTTGATCAATGGCCCATGAAAACACAAAAATGAGCGGTTTCCTAAATGCGGTGATAACACAATGAAAAAATTAAGGTTCGCGAAACACTATAGAAAATATGCATATAGAATGCACAACTATAGTGTAATCCAGAAGCATGGTCACCAAAGCTAATCAATGGCCCACGAAAGATCAAACATGAGTGGTTTGCTAAATGCTGTTATAACTCAACAAAAAATTTTGATTTTCCCAAATAAAATTGTTTCGTAAATTCGATTTTTGAAGGTTTTTTACATGTTGGTGAAAAATTTGTTTTTCAAAAAGAGGACGATCTGGGTCATCTCAGAATCAGATTGTCTACAAAACTCATTTCTCAGATTTTTCACCAAAACATTCAAACAATTTACCTCTGTTACCTCCACTGCTTCTACTTTTCAAAAAAAAGAAATTTCAAAAACAATTTATTTCCTAAATGCGTCTATAACTCAACGAAAAAGGAAGGTTCTCGAAAGGCGATAGAAAATATGTGTATAGAATGCACAACAATAGTGTCATCTACAATTGTTGTCACCAAAGATGAACGATGGCCCACAAAAACTCAAACATGAGAGGTTTCCAAAATGTGGCTATCACTCAATAAAAAATGAAGGTTTGCGAAAGGCGACAGCAATTACGTATATAAAATGCAAAAAATACAGTGTAATCCACAATCGTAGTCACCAAAAGCGATTGAAAATATGCATACAAAATGGAAAACTATAATGCAATCCACAATCGTAGTCAACAAAGTTGATCGATGGCCCACGAAAGTAAAAAATGAGGTGTTTCCTAAGTGCGGCTATAACTCAATCAAAAATGAAGGTTCATGAAAAGCTATAGAAAATATGAATATAGAATGCACAACTATAGTGTAATCCAATATTGTAATCACCAAAGTTGATAGATAGCCTAGAAAACTCAAGCACAAGCGGTTTTATTTAATATGGCTATAACTCAACAAACTGATGAAGGTTAAACGATGGGAAATACAAAATTCCCCGATGGATAATGCACAACTACTGTGCAGTGCGCAATTGTAGTCACCAAAATTTATCAATAGCCGACGAAAACTCAAACACAAGCGGTTTCCTAAATCAGGGTATAACTGAACAAAAAATGAATGTTCACGAAAGGTGATAGAAAATACACATACATAATGGAGAACTACAGTACATTCCACAATAGTAGTCCCAAAGTTGATTGATGGCCCACGAAAATTCAAACACAAGCGGACTCCTAAGTGTGGCTATAACTGAACGAAAAATGAAGGTTTGTGAAAGGTGATAGAAAATACGCGTATATAATGCACAACTACAGTGTAATCCAATATTGTTGTCACCAAAGTTGACCGTGAAAGGAGATTAAAAATATGCATACAAATGCACAACTACAATACAATCCATAATCTTAGTCACCAAAATTAATTGATGGCCCACAAAAACTCCAACATGAGTGGTTTCCTAAATCACGGTTATAACTCACCGGAAAAAATGAAGGTTCTAAATGTTGTTGGAAATATGCATGTAGAATGCACATCTACAATGTAATCCACAAGCGTAGTCACCAAATTTGATTAATGGCCCACAAAAACTCAAAAATGAGCGATTTCCTAAATGTGGCTATAACTCAACAAAAAATGAAGTTTCGCGAAATGAGCTAGAAAATTAGTGTTCATAATGCAAAACTATAGTGCAATCCACAATCGTAGTCACAAATTTGATCAATCACCCACGAAAACTCAAACATGAGTGGTTTCGGAAATGTGGCTAAAACTGAACAAAAAATGAAGGGTCAGGAAAGGCGATAGAAAATATGCGTATAGAATGGACAAGCACAATGCAATCCACAATCGTAGTCACCAAAGTTGATCGATGGCCAACGAAAATTGAAAGATGAGAGTATAGAATGCATAACTACACTACAATCCACAATCATAGTCACCAAAGTTGATCGATGGCATAAAAAAACTCCAACATGATCGGTTTTCCAAATGCAGCTATAACTCAACAAAAAATGAAGGTTTGCGAAAGGTAATAGAAGATACGCATATAGAATGCCCACCTATAGTGCAATCCACAATAAAACTAGTTTTGTTGGAGCCCAGAAAACTCAAACGACCAGGTTCCTCGCTGTTCCCTGTAATCCTTGAAAAATGAAGGTTAAATGAAATGCCAAAGAAAATACATGTATTAAATGTCTGACTATAGTGTAATGCACAATCGTAGTCACCAAAGTTGATCGATGGCCAACAAAATCTCAAATACGAGAGTTTTCCCAAATGCGGCTATAACACAACAAAAAATGTAGGTTCGTAAAAGGCGATTAAAAATGCATTATAAGCATGAACAACTCTGATGTGATCAAAAGCATAGTCCTGCAAACTTGATGCGATGGCCCTCAAAGCTCAAACTTCGGCGGAACAAAAATCTGACTATATCTGAACAAAAATTAAGGTTGACAAAGGCATTAGATGAATTAATGTACAAAATAGACTAACTATAGTGCAATCCACAATCGTAGTCACCAAAGTTGATCGATGGCCAACGAAAACTGAAACATGAGCGGTTTCCTAAGCGCTGCTATAATGCAATGAAAAATGAAGATTCGCAAAAGCCGATAGAAAATACACATAAAGAATGCACACCTACAGTGTAATCCACAATCGTAGTCACCAAAGTTGATCGATGGCCTAGAAAAACTCAAACAAGAGCGGTTTCCTAAATGTGGCTATAACTCAATAAAAGATGAAGTTTCGTAAAAGGCGAAAGAAAATACGCATATAGAATGCACAACTTCACATTGTAATCAACAACCCACGATCCCCACCAAAGAGAGTTGATACGATGGCCCACAAAAATGACTTGGCGGAGTTTTCCTAAATGGGGCTATAACTCAACAAAAATGAAAGGTTTCAAAGGCGATAGAAAATATGCATACATAATGGACAACTAAGAGTGCAATCACAATTGTAGTCACAGGGTGATAGGAACCATAAGAAAACTAAAACCACGTCGGTTTCACCGTCTGGCTATAACTCAACAAAAAATGAAGGTTTGCGAAAGTTGATCGAACATACATGTATAGAATGCACAACTACGGTGTAATCCACAATCATAGTCACCAAAGTTGATCAGCGACCCACAAAAACTCAAACATGACCATTTTCCTAAATGCGACTATAACTTAATAAAAAATGAAGGTTCGTGAAAGGAAATTAAAAATATTTATACATAATGCACAACTATAGTACCATCCAAAATTGTAGTCATCAAAAAATATCGATGGCCCAAAAGAACACAAACATGAGCGGTTTCCAAATTGCGCCTATAACTCAACAAAAAATGAAAGTTCGCAAAAGGGGATAGAAAATATTGGTATAGAATGCACAACTACATTGTAATCCACAAACGTAGTAACCAAAGTTGATCAATGGCCCACAAAAACTCAAACACAAGCGGTTTCCTAAATGCTGTTATAACTCTACCAAAAATGAAGGTTTGCAAAACGTGATAGAAAATACGCATATAGAATGCATAACTACAGTGTAATCTACAAACGTTGTCACCTAAGTTGATCGATGGCCCACAAAAACTCAAACACGAGCAGTTTTCCTAAATGCGGCTATAACTCAACAAAAAAGGAAGGTTCGCGAAAGAAAATACTCATATAGAATGCACAAATACAAACTTGTAAGCCAAAATTGTAGTCACCAAAGTTGATCAATGGCCCATGAAAACACAAAAATGAGCGGTTTCCTAAATGCGGTGATACCACAATGAAAAAATTAAGGTTCGCGAAACACTATAGAAAATATGCATATAGAATGCACAACTATAGTGTAATCCAGAAGCATGGTCACCAAAGCTAATCAATGGCCCACGAAAGATCAAACATGAGCGGTTTGCTAAATGCTGTTATAACTCAACAAAAATTTGATTTTCCCAAATAAAATTGTTTTAAATAAATTCGATTTACGAAGGTTTTACATGTTGGTGAAAATTTGTTTTTCAAAAGAGAGGGCGATACAGGTCATCTCGAGTCGGATTCTCTACAAAACTCATTTTCTCGATTTTTTCACCAAAACATTCCAAATGAATTTACACCTCTGTTACCTCCTTTGCTTCTACTTTTCAAAAAAAAGAAATTTCAAAAACAATTTATTTCCTAAATGCGTCTATAACTCAACGAAAAAGGAAGCTTCTCGAAAGGCGATAGAAAATATGTGTATAGAATGCACAACAATAGTGTCATCTACAATTGTTGTCACCAAAGTTGAAACGATGGCCCACTAAAACTCAAACATGAGAGGTTTCCAAAATGTGGCTATCACTCAATAAAAAATGAAGGTTTAGAAATGATTACATTATACCAAAATGCAAAAATCTACGATTAATAATCCACAATCGTAGTCACCAATGATTGAAAATATGCATACAAAATGGACAACTATAATGCAATCCATAATCGTAGTCACGAAAGTTGATCGATGACCCACAAAATGTAAAAAATGAGGAGTTTCCTAAGTGCGGCTATATAACTCAATAAAAAATGAAGGTCCACAAAAGGGTATAGAAAATATGAATATAGAATGCAAAACTATAGTGTAATCCAATATTGTAATCACCAAAGTTGATCGATAGCCTAGAAAAACTCAAGCACAAACGGTTTCTTTAATATGGCTATAACTCAACAAACAATGAAGGTTCGTGATAGGAAATACAAAATTACAGTGGATAATGCACAACTACTGTGCAGTGCGCAATTGTAGTCACCAAAATTTATCAATGGCCGACGAAAACTCAAACAAAAGCGGTTTCCTAAATCAGGGTATAACTGAACAAAAAATGAATGTTCACGAAAGGTGATAGAAAATACACGTACATAATGGAGAACTACAGTACATTCCACAATAGTAGTCCCAAAGTTGATTGATGGCCCACGAAAATTCAAACACAAGCGGACTCCTAAGTGTGGCTATAACTGAACGAAAAATGAAGGTTTGTGAAAGGTGATAGAAAATACGCGTATATAATGCACAACTACAGTGTAATCCAATATTGTTGTCACCAAAGTTGACCGTGAAAGGAGATTAAAAATATGCATACAAATGCACAACTACAATACAATCCATAATCTTAGTCACCAAAATTAATTGATGGCCCACAAAACTCCAACATGAGTGGTTTCCTAAATGCGGTTATAACTGCAGAAAAAATGAAGGTTCACAAATGTTGATGGAAAATATGCATGTAGAATGCACATCTACAATGTAATCACAAAAGCGTAGTCACACCCAAATTTGATTAATAGCCCACAAAAACTCAAAATAGGCGATTTCCTAAAATGTGGCTATAACTCAACAAAAATGAAGTTTCGTGAAATAGAGATAGAAAATTAGTGTTCATAATGAAACTATGAGTGCAATCCACAATCGTAGTCCCTGATTGATCAATCACTTACGAAAACTCAAACATGAGTGGTTTAGAATGTGGCTATAAGCTGAACAAAAATGAAAGTCGGAAAGCGATGAAAATATCATTATATAGAATGGACAAGCACAATGCAATCCACAATCGTAGTCACCAAAGTTGATCGATGGACAACGAAAATTGAAAGATGAGTGTATAGAATGCATAACTACACTACAATCCACAATCATAGTCACCAAAGTTGATCGATGGCATAAAAAAACTCCAACATGATCGGTTTTCCAAATGCAGCTATAACTCAACAAAAAATGAAGGTTTGCGAAGGTAATAGAAGATGCATATAAGTGCCCAACTATGAGTGCAATCTGTCGTAGTAACCAAAGTTTATTGGGCCCAAGCGAAAACTCAAACCGCGACGGGTTCCTAAAGCGTACCTATGACTCAGCGAAAAATGAAGGTTAAGTGAAATGCCAAAATACATGTATTAAATGTACAACTATAGTGTAATGCACAATCGTAGTCACCAAAGTTGATCGATGGCCAACAAAATCTCAAATACGAGAGTTTTCCCAAATGCGGCTATAACACAACAAAAAATGTAGGTTCGGAAAAGGCGATTAAAAATACACGTATGGCATGAACAACTACAGTGTGATCCAAAAGCATAGTCACCAAACTTGATCGATGGCCCTCAAAAACTCAAACTAAAGGCGGTTTCCAAAATCGGCTATATCGAACAAAAATTAAAGGTTGACAAAGGCGATAGATAATTAATGTACAAAATAGACAACTATAAATCCCTGTCGTAGTCACAAAGGATTGTTCGATGGCCAGCAATTTGAAACATGGCCCGGTTTCCTGATCTTTGCTATAATCACGATGAAAAGTGAAGATTCATAGATGAAAAATACATAAAGAATGCACACCTACAGTGTAATCCACAATCGTAGTCACCAAAGTTGATCGATGGCCTAGAAAAACTCAAACAAGAGCGGTTTCCTAAATGTGGCTATAACTCAATAAAAGATGAAGTTGCGTAAAAGGCGATAGAAAATACGCATATAGAATGCACAACTACATTGTAATCAACAAGCACAGTCACCAAAGTTGATCGATGTAGCTAAAAACTCAAACTTGGCCGGTTTCTAAATGGGGCTATAACTCAACAAAAAATGAAAGGTTTCCAAAGAAGCGATAGAAAATATGCATACATAATGGACAACTAGAGAGTGCAATCCACAATTATGATCACAAAGTTGTCGAAGACCATGAAAACTAAAAACCGCGATGATTTCTAAGTACGGCTATAACAACAAAAATGAAGGTTTCACGAGAAAGTTGATCGAACATACATGTATAGAATGCACAACTACAGTGTAATCCACAATCATAGTCACCAAAGTTGATCAGCAACCCACAAAAACTCAAACATGACCATTTTCCTAAATGCGACTATAACTTAATAAAAAATGAAGGTTCGTGAAAGGAAATTAAAAATATTTATACAGAATGCACAACTATAGTACCATCCAAAATTGTAGTCATCAAAAATATCGATGGCCCAAAAGAACACAAACATGAGCGGTTTCCAAATTGCGCCTATAACTCAACAAAAAATGAAAGTTCGCAAAAGGGGATAGAAAATATTGGTATAGAATGCACAACTACATTGTAATCCACAAACGTAGTAACCAAAGTTGATCAATGGCCCACAAAGAAACTCAAACCTGGCCGGTTTCCTAAATCTTTGTTATAACTCACCACCAAAAATGAAGGTTTGCAAAGCGTGATAGAAAATCATATAGAATGCACTTCCTACGGTGTAATCTACAAAGCGTTGTCACTAAGTTGATCGATGGCCCACAAAAACTCAAACACGAGCAGTTTTCCTAAATGCGGCTATAACTCAACAAAAAAGGAAGGTTCGCGAAAGAAAATACTCATATAGAATGCACAAATACAAACTTGTAATCAAAAATTGTAGTCACCAAAGTTGATCAATGGCCCATGAAAACACAAAAATGAGCGGTTTCCTAAATGCGGTGATAACACAATGAAAAAATTAAGGTTCGCGAAACACTATAGAAAATATGCATATAGAATGCACAACTATAGTGTAATCCAGAAGCATGGTCACCAAAGCTAAGCAATGGCCCACGAAAGATCAAACATGAGTGGTTTGCTAAATGCTGTTATAACTCAACAAAAAATTTTGATTTTCCCAAATAAAATTGTTTCGTAAATTCGATTTTTGATGGTTTTTTACATGTTGGTGATAAATTTGTTTTTCAAAAAGAGGACGATCTGGGTCATCTCAGAATCAGATTCTCTACAAAACTCATTTCTCAGATTTTTCACCAAAACATTCAAACAATTTACCTCTGTTACCTCCACTGCTTCTAAAAAAAAAAAAAAAGAAATTTCAAAAACAATTTATTTCCTAAATCGTCTATAACTCAGCGAAAAGGGAAGGTTCTCGAAGTGATAGAAAATGTGTGTATAGAGATGCACAGCAATAGTGTCATCTGAATTGTTTGTCACCAAAGAGTTAAGCGATGGCCCACAAAAACTCAAACATGAGAGGTTTCAAAATGTGGCTATCCTCAATAAAAAATGAAGGTTTGCGAAAGGCGACAGCAATTACGTATATAAAATGCAAAAAATACAGTGTAATCCACAATCGTAGTCACCAAAAGCGATTGAAAATATGCATACAAAATGGACAACTATAATGCAATCCACAATCGTAGACAACAAAGTTGATCGATGGCCCACGAAAGTAAAAAATGAGGTGTTTCCTAAGTGCGGCTATAACTCAATCAAAAATGAAGGTTCATGAAAAGCTATAGAAAATATGAATATAGAATGCACAACTATAGTGTAATCCAATATTGTAATCACCAAAGTTGATCGATAGCCTAGAAAAACTCAAGCACAAACGGTTTCTTTAATATAGCTATAACTCAACAAACAATGAAGGTTCGTGATAGGAAATACAAAATTACAGTGGATAATGCACAACTACTGTGCAGTGCGCAATTGTAGTCACCAAAATTTATCAATGGCCGACGAAATCTCAAACACAAGCGGTTTCCTAAATCAGGGTATAACTGAACAAAAAATGAATGTTCACGAAAGGTGATAGAAAATACAGTACATAATGGAGAGAACTACGGTACATTCCACACAATATTAAGTAGTCCCAAAAGTTGATTGATGGCCCGAAAATTCAAACGAAGCGGACTCCTAAGTGTGGCTATAACTGAACGAAAAATGAAGGTTTGTGAAAGGTGATAGAAAGTACGCGTATATAATGCACAACTACAGTGTAATCCAATATTGTTGTCACCAAAGTTGACCGTGAAAGGAGATTAAAAATATGCATACAAATGCACAACTACAATACAATCCATAATCTTAGTGCAAAAATTGAGTGATGGCCACAAAAGAAACTCCAACATGGTGGTTTCCTAAATGCGGTTATAACAGAAAAATGAAAGGTTCTAAATGTTGATGGAAAATATGCATATGGGAATGCATCTACAATGTAATCCACAAGCGTAGTCACCAGAATTTGATTAATGGCCCACGAAAACTCAAAAATGAAAGCGTTTCTAAATGGGTATAACTCAACAAAAATGAAGTTTATTGAAATGAGATAGAAAATTAGTGTTCATAATGCAAAACCTGGGTGCAATCCTGTCAGTAGTCTAAATTTGATCAATCACCCGAAAACTCAAACATGAGTGGTTTTGAATGTGGCTATAACTGAACAAAAAATGAAGGGTCAGGAAAGGCGATAGAAAATATGCGTATAGAATAGACAGGCACAATGCAATCCACAATCGTAGTCACCAAAGTTGATCGATGGCCAACGAAAATTGAAAGATGAGTGTATAGAATGCATAACTACACTACAATCCACAATCATAGTCACCAAAGTTGATCGATGGCATAAAAAAACTCCAACATGATCGGGTTTCCAAATGCAGCTATAACTCAACAAAAAATGAAGGTTTGCGAAAGGTAATAGAAGATACGCATATAGAATGCCCAACTATAGTGCAATCCACAATCGTAGTAACCAAAGTTTATTGAGCCCAACGAAAACTCAAACACGGCCAGTTTCCTAAACGTACCTATGACTCAACGAAAAATGAAGGTTCGTGAAATGCCAAAGAAAATACATGTATTAAATGTACAACTATAGTGTAATGCACAATCGTAGTCACCAAAGTTGATCGATGGCCAACAAAATCTCAAATACGAGAGTTTTCCCAAAAGCGGCTATAACACAACAAAAAATGTAGGTTCGTAAAAGTGATTAAAAATACCGCGTATGGCATGAACCTTCTGATGTGATCAAAGCATAGATCACCAAACTTGATGATGGCCCTCAAAACTCAAACTCGAGCGGTTTCAAAATAGAAGCTATATCGAACAAAATTAAAGTTTGACAAAAGGCGATGAATGAATTAATGTACAAAATAGACAACTATAGTGCAATCTGTCGTAGTCACCAAAAGGATTGATCGATGTACTTGAAAACTGAAACATGAGCGGTTTCCTAAGTGCTGCTATAATGCAATGAAAAATGAAGATTCGCAAAAGCCGATAGATAATACACATAAAGAATGCACACCTACAGTGTAATCCACAATCGTAGTCACCAAAGTTGATCGATGGCCTAGAAAAACTCAAACAAGAGCGGTTTCCTAAATGTGGCTATAACTCAATAAAAGATGAGAGTTTGGCGTAAAAGTGATAGAAAATCACATATAGAATGCACAATACATTGTAATCAACAAAAACCGCGATCCTGCAAAGTTGATCGATGGCCCACAAAAACTCAAACTTGAGGCGGTTCCTAAATGGGAGATATAACTCAACAAAAAATGAAGGTTTCAAAGTGATAGAAAATATGCATACATAATGGACAACTAGGTGCAATCCACAATTGTAGTCACAAAGTTGATCGAAGACCCGCGAAAACTAAAACCTGATCGGTTCCTAAGCGTCTGGCTATAACTCAACAAAAAATGAAGGTTTACGAAAGTTGATCGAACATACATGTATAGAATGCACAACTACAGTGTAATCCACAATCATAGTCACCAAAGTTGATCAGCGACCCACAAAAACTCAAACATGACCATTTTCCTAAATGCGACTATAACTTAATAAAAAATGAAGGTTCGTGAAAGGAAATTAAAAATATTTATACAGAATGCACAACTATAGTACCATCCAAAATTGTAGTCATCAAAAAATATCGATGGCCCAAAAGAACACAAACATGAGCGGTTTCCAAATTGCGCCTATAACTCAACAAAAAATGAAAGTTCGCAAAAGGGGATAGAAAATATTGGTATAGAGATGCACAACTACATTGTAATCCTAAGCGTAGTAACCCAAAGTTGATCAATGGCCCACAAAACTCAAACACAAGCGGTTTTCTAATCTTTTGTTATAACTTCTTACCAAAATGAAGGTTGCAAAGCGTGATAGAAAATACGCATATAGAATGCATAACTACAGTGTAATCTACAAGCGTTGTCACCTAAGTTGATCGATGGCCCACAAAAACTCAAACACGAGCAGTTTTCCTAAATGCGGCTATAACTCAACAAAAAAGGAAGGTTCGCGAAAGAAAATACTCATATAGAATGCACAAATACAAACTTGTAATCCAAAATTGTAGTCACCAAAGTTGACCAATGGCCCATGAAAACACAAAAATGAGCGGTTTCCTAAATGCGGTGATAACACAATGAAAAAATTAAGGTTCGAGAAACACTATAGAAAATATGCATATAGAATGCACAACTATAGTGTAATCCAGAAGCATGGTCACCAAAGCTAATCAATGGCCCACGAAAGATCAAACATGAGTGGTTTGCTAAATGCTGTTATAACTCAACAAAAAATTTTGATTTTCCCAAATAAAATTGTTTCGTAAATTCGATTTTTGAAGGTTTTTTACATGGTGAAAAATTTGTTTTTCAAAAAGAGGACGATCTGGGTCATCTCAGAATCAGATTCTCTACAAAACTCATTTCTCAGATTTTTCACCAAAACATTCAAACAATTTACCTCTGTTACCTCCACTGCTTCTACTTTTCAAAAAAAAGAAATTTCAAAAACAATTTATTTCCTAAATGCGTCTATAACTCAACGAAAAAGGAAGGTTCTCGAAAGGCGATAGAAAATATGTGTATAGAATGCACAACAATAGTGTCATCTACAATTGTTGTCACCAAAGTTGAACGATGGCCCACAAAAACTCAAACATGAGAGGTTTCCAAAATGTGGCTATCACTCAATAAAAAATGAAGGTTTGCGAAAGGCGACAGCAATTACGTATATAAAATGCAAAAAATACAGTGTAATCCACAATCGTAGTCGCCAAAAGCGATTGAAAATATGCATACAAAATGGACAACTATAATGCAATCCACAATCGTAGTCAACAAAGTTGATCGATGGCCCACGAAAGTAAAAAATGAGGTGTTTCCTAAGTGCGGCTATAACTCAATCAAAAAGGAAGGTTCATGAAAAGCTATAGAAAATATGAATATAGAATGCACAACTATAGTGTAATCCAATATTGTAATCACCAAAGTTGATCGATAGCCTAGAAAAACTCAAGCACAAACGGTTTCTTTAATATAGCTATAACTCAACAAACAATGAAGGTTCGTGATAGGAAATACAAAATTACAGTGGATAATGCACAACTACTGTGCAGTGCGCAATTGTAGTCACCAAAATTTATCAATGGCCGACGAAAACTCAAACACAAGCGGTTTCCTAAATCAGGGTATAACTGAACAAAAAATGAATGTTCACGAAAGGTGATAGAAAATACACGTACATAATGGAGAACTACAGTACATTCCACAATAGTAGTCCCAAAGTTGATTGATGGCCCACGAAAATTCAAACACAAGCGGACTCCTAAGTGTGGCTATAACTGAATGAAAAATGAAGGTTTGTGAAAGGTGATAGAAAATACGCGTATATAATGCACAACTACAGTGTAATCCAATATTGTTGTCACCAAAGTTGACCGTGAAAGGAGATTAAAAATATGCATACAAATGCACAACTACAATACAATCCATAATCTTAGTCACCAAAATTAATTGATGGCCCACAAAAACTCCAACATGAGTGGTTTCCTAAATGCGGTTATAACTGCAGAAAAAATGAAGGTTCACAAATGTTGATGGAAAATATGCATGTAGAATGCACATCTACAATGTAATCCACAAGCGTAGTCACCAAATTTGATTAATGGCCCACAAAAACTCAAAAATGAGCGATTTCCTAAATGTGGCTATAACTCAACAAAAAATGAAGTTTCGTGAAATGAGATAGAAAATTAGTGTTCATAATGCAAAACTATAGTGCAATCCACAATCGTAGTCACAAATTTGATCAATCACCCACGAAAACTCAAACATGAGTGGTTTCGGAAATGTGGCTATAACTGAACAAAAAATGAAGGGTCAGGAAAGGCGATAGAAAATATGCGTATAGAATGGACAGGCACAATGCAATCCACAATCGTAGTCACCAAAGTTGATCGATGGCCAACGAAAATTGAAAGATGAGTGTATAGAATGCATAACTACACTACAATCCACACAATCATAGTCACCAAAGTTGGTCGATGGCATAAAAAACTCCAACGCTGATCGGTTTCCAAATGCGACTGCGCTCAACAAAAATGAAGGTTTGCGAAAGGTAATAGAAGATACGCATATAGAATGCCCATCTATAGTGCAATCCACAATCGTAGTAACCAAAGTTTATTGAGCCCAACGAAAACTCAAACACGACCAGTTTCCTAAACGTACCTATGACTCAACGAAAAATGAAGGTTCGTGAAATGCCAAAGAAAATACATGTATTAAATGTACAACTATAGTGTAATGCACAATCGTAGTCACCAAAGTTGATCGATGGCCAACAAAATCTCAAATACGAGAGTTTTCCCAAATGCGGCTATAACACAACAAAAAATGTAGGTTCGTAAAAGGCGATTAAAAATACGCGTATGGCATGAACAACTACAGTGTGATCCAAAAGCATAGTCACCAAACTTGATCGATGGCCCTCAAAAACTCAAACTCGAGCAGTTTCCAAAATGCGGCTATATCTGGATATAAAAAGAATTAAGGTTGACAAAAGGCGATGAATGAATTAATGTACAAAATAGACAACTATAGTGCAATCCACAATCGTAGTCACCAAAGTTGATCGATGGCCAACGAAAACTGAAACATGAGCGGTTTCCTAAGTGATGCTATAATGCAATGAAAAATGAAGATTCGCAAAAGCCGATAGAAAATACACATAAAGAATGCACACCTACAGTGTAATCCACAATCGTAGTCACCAAAGTTGATCGATGGCCTAGAAAAACTCAAACAAGAGCGGTTTCCTAAATGTGGCTATAACTCAATAAAAGATGAAGTTTCGTAAAAGGCGATAGAAAATACGCATATAGAATGCACAACTACATTGTAATCAACAAGCACAGTCACCAAAGTTGATCGATGGCCCACAAAAAACTCAAACTTGAGCAGTTTCCTAAATGGGGCTATAACACAACAAAAAATGAAGGTTTCCAAAAGGCGATAGAAAATATGCATACATAATGGACAACTAGAGTGCAATCCACAATTGTAGTCACCAAAGTTGATCGAAGACCCATGAAAACTAAAACACGATCAGTTTCCTAAGTACGGCTATAACTCAACAAAAAATGAAGGTTTGCGAAAGTTGATCGAACATACATGTATAGAATGCACAACTACAGTGTAATCCACAATCATAGTCACCAAAGTTGATCAGCGACCCACAAAAACTCAAACATGACCATTTTCCTAAATGCGACTATAACTTAATAAAAAATGAAGGTTCGTGAAAGGAAATTAAAAATATTTATACAGAATGCACAACTATAGTACCATCAAAAATTGTAGTCATCAAAAAATATCGATGGCCCAAAAGAACACAAACATGAGCGGTTTCCAAATTGCGCCTATAACTCAACAAAAAATGAAAGTTCGCAAAAGGGGATAGAAATTATTGGTATAGAATGCACAACTACATTGTAATCCACAAACGTAGTAACCAAAGTTGATCAATGGCCCTACAAAACTCAAACAGCGGTTTCCCTAAATCTTTATAACTCTACAAAAATGAAAGGTTGCAAGCGTGATAGAAAATCACATATAGAATGCATAACTAGATTAATAATCTACAAGCGTTGTCACCTAAGTTGTTCGATGGCCCACCAAAAGCTCAAACCTGGCCGGTTTTTCCCTAACGTCGGCTATAACTCAACAAAAAAGGAAGGTTCGCGAAAGAAAATACTCATATAGAATGCACAAATACAAACTTGTAATCCAAAATTGTAGTCACCAAAGGTGATCAATGGCCCATGAAAACACAAAAATGAGCGGTTTCCTAAATGCGGTGATAACACAATAGAAAAAATTAAAGGTTCGAGAACACTATAGAAATATGCATATAGAATGCACAACTATGATGTAATCCAGTATGGTCACAAAACTAATCAATGGCCCGAAAGACCAAACATGAGTGGTTTGCTAAATGCTGTTATAACTCAACAAAAAATTTTGATTTTCCCAAATAAAATTGTTTCGTAAATTCGATTTTTGAAGGTTTTTTACATGTTGGTGAAAAATTTGTTTTTCAAAAAGAGGACGATCTGGGTCATCTCAGAATCAGATTCTCTACAAAACTCATTTCTCAGATTTTTCACCAAAACATTCAAACAATTTACCTCTGTTACCTCCACTGCTTCTACTTTTCAAAAAAAAGAAATTTCAAAAAACAATTTATTTCCTAAATGCGTCTATAACTCAATGAAAAAGGAAGGTTCTCGAAAGGCGATAGAAAATATGTGTATAGAATGCACAACAATAGTGTCATCTACAATTGTTGTCACCAAAGTTGAACGATGGCCCACAAAAACTCAAACATGAGAGGTTTCCAAAATGTGGCTATCACTCAATAAAAAATGAAGGTTTGCGAAAGGCGACAGCAATTACGTATATAAAATGCAAAAAATACAGTGTAATCCACAATCGTAGTCACCAAAAGCGATTGAAAATATGCATACAAAATGGACAACTATAATGCAATCCACAATCGTAGACAACAAAGTTGATCGATGGCCCACGAAAGTAAAAAATGAGGTGTTTCCTAAGTGCGGCTATAACTCAATCAAAAATGAAGGTTCATGAAAAGCTATAGAAAATATGAATATAGAATGCACAACTATAGTGCTTAATCAATATTGCTTAATCACCAAAAGTTGATGATGCTTCGAAAAACTCAAAGGCTGGTTTCTTTAATATGGCTATAACTCAACAAACAATGAAGGTTAAGTGATAGGAAATACAATTACGATGGATAATGCACAACTACATGCGGTCGCAATTATAGTCACCAAAATTTATCAATGGCGTGAGAAACTCAAACCTGTGGTTTTCCCTCATCGGTATAGCTGAACAAAAATGAATGTTCTACGAAGGTGATAGAAAATACAGTACATAATGGGGGAACTTCTGATTACATTCCACAATAAGTAGTCCCAAAGAGTTGGATTGATGGCCCACGAAAATTCAAACACAAGCGGACTCCTAAGTGGGGCTATAACTGAACGAAAAATGAAGGTTTGTGAAAGGTGATAGAAAATACGCGTATATAATGCACAACTACAGTGTAATCCAATATTGTTGTCACCAAAGTTGACCGTGAAAGGAGATTAAAAATATGCATACAAATGCACAACTACAATACAATCCATAATCTTAGTCACCAAAATTAATTGATGGCCCACAAAAACTCCAACATGAGTGGTTTCCTAAATGCGGTGATAACTGCAGAAAAAATGAAGGTTCACAAATGTTGATGGAAAATATGCATGTAGAATGCACATCTACAATGTAATCGACAAGCGTAGTCACCAAATTTGATTAATGGCCCACAAAAACTCAAAAATGAGCGATTTCCTAAATGTGGCTATAACTCAACAAAAAATGAGGTTTCGCGAAATGAGATAGAAAATTAGTGTTCATAATGCAAAACTATAGTGCAATCCACAATCGTAGTCACAAATTTGATCAATCACCCACGAAAACTCAAACATGAGTGGTTTCGGAAATGTGGCTATAACTGAACAAAAAATGAAGGGTCAGGAAAGGCGATAGAAAATATGCGTATAGAATGGACAGGCACAATGCAATCCACAATCGTAGTCACCAAAGTTGATCGATGGCCAACGAAAATTGAAAGATGAGTGTATAGAATGCATAACTACACTACAATCCACAATCATAGTCACCAAAGTTGATCGATGGCATAAAAAAACTCCAACATGATCGGTTTTCCAAATGCAGCTATAACTCAACAAAAAATGAAGGTTTGCGAAAGGTAATAGAAGATACGCATATAGAATGCCCAACTATAGTGCAATCCACAATCGTAGTAACCAAAGTTTATTGAGCCCAACGAAAACTCAAACACGACCAGTTTCCTAAACGTACCTATGACTCAACGAAAAATGAAGGTTCGTGAAATGCCAAAGAAAATACATGTATTAAATGTACAACTATAGTGTAATGCACAATCGTAGTCACCAAAGTTGATCGATGGCCAACAAAATCTCAAATACGAGAGTTTTCCCAAATGCGGCTATAACACAACAAAAAATGTAGGTTCGTAAAAGGCGATTAAAAATACACGTATGGCATGAACAACTACAGTGTGATCCAAAAGCATAGTCACCAAACTTGATCGATGGCCCTCAAAAACTCAAACTCGAGCAGTTTCCAAAATGCGGCTATATCTGAACAAAAAATTAAGGTTGACAAAAGCTGTTAGATAATTAATGTACAAAATAGACAACTATAGTGCAATCCACAATCGTAGTCACCAAAGTTGATCGATGGCCAACGAAAACTGAAACATGAGCGGTTTCCTAAGTGCTGCTATAATGCAATGAAAAATGAAGATTCGCAAAAGCCGATAGAAAGTACACATAAAGAATGCACACCTACAGTGTAATCCACAATCGTAGTCACCAAAGTTGATCGATGGCCTAGAAAAACTCAAACAAGAGCGGTTTCCTAAATGTGGCTATAACTCGATAAAAGATGAAGTTTCGTAAAAGGCGATAGAAAATACGCATATAGA